>CAIGRB010143444.1:7537-34323 GCA_903798255.1 Fraxinus quadrangulata
CCTGTTCTAAGGTACACGAAACCCCGGTTTATGAATAAAGTGAGACGCTCTATTTATGAGGTCATGCTAGCCAGGGATTTTTCAAACGGTCAATATCGTCACATATGTATTATTTAAGAATTGAGGTCGCTTAAATATAATGAATCTTATCTTGAATAATGGTTGGGGGTTTATTAATCATGCTCTTTTGAGACATTGGTAACATTATCATTGTTCTAAAAAAATTCGTTTAGGAGCTAAGTTTATTTTTTAAAACATGGAAGATTAGATGGTGATCAAAATATTCGACAAATTAATAGTTATTATTTATTCAAAAATAAGCGTACGTCTAGTTTAATATTTGATGTGGTGTTAAAAGATTATTAGAAGGAAAACTGTTAATTTTTTAAAATTATCCAATAATATATTATCACGTGACACAATGTGAAAAATGGTGGTGTAGAAAATGACGTGTAGAATGATTGTTATTTATTTTTGGCGAGACAGCAATTGGGCTTAGGCTTGAATTCCACTGTCGGCCCGATAAGCCCATATAAAAACTCGACCTTCCAAGTTTCAGCAAGTGAAAGTTGTAGAAGCTGCTGATAGACAAGAAATCGGATTAGGGTTTGAAGAGCTAGGGATTTGATTGAAGGTCGCTCGGTATATAATTGAAAATGATATACGACGTGAATTCTCCACTCTTCCGATCCTTCCTCAGCCAGAAGGGTGGCTCCTCTGATAAAAGGTTTTTACTGTTTTCTATCGTAATTGAACTCTTTATTTTTATCTCGTTTCTTGTTTTTAATGTATTTATTTGACTCTTTATGGGTTTCTGTTCGGAGATTATATGCCATACTACTTGTGGATTTTTTGTGGGTTGTCTGCGGTATATGAATTGTTTTTGTTAGGCAGAAAGATTTTTTAAAAAATAAAAATAAAATTCCTGCCCCTTTTTGTTATACGTTGGCGTATCAGCGCAGGAAAATTAGTTTGCCCAGAATGAAAATTATGGTTTATTTTGTGCTACTGTGGCTGCAGGATGTTGATTCGTTATTTTGTTGAGTTAATGCTATCGTTTTGTAGCTTGAAAAATAATTTTCAAGCAACCGTGAAGCGCTTTTGAAAGTGTTACTAAGTGATGTTTTTTATGGGGATTTTTTACTTAGAACCTTATTAGGAGTTCTTTTCTTGTCAATTTTTTTTTTTTTTTTGTTTGTGTTTAAACAAGTTACTAAAGGGTCTTAACTTTGGTCCTAATCTTTCAATTATTGTTCCAAGCGTGAAACGTCTATCAAAGTGATTAACAACTTGTTGAAAATATGTTTGTCTTTCACTAGGTTCATGTATATGGATTTATATTTTAACAATTTTGCCTGTAAGCTTTAAGAAACTCCACATTGTGGTGGTTTCTGTATTTGGATGTTAAGAGGAGTTGCATGTCTCATTTTGTAGCTGTGAGATATGGTGATTTAGTTGCAAAATATGATCTTTTCATTATATTCTTGGATAGGGGCTCCTATGATTTTTGTTTGGTTTTGTAAGGTAATATATTCTTGGGAAGGAAAATTGGAAATTTTTTACGAGATTAACTGATTAAGTGATATGATCTCACATCCCCTTGTTCGAAACTTGCTTGGTCAATTAATTTCCCTATTCTACATGTTGCTAATGAGTGGGTTTACAAAATATGAAAACAGCTCTTTGAATGTGCTGTTTATGTCTACTTTTTTTCTGTTTCTCAACTCCCCTTTGAATAGTTGAGAACATTCATATTTGCTCATGAGATACAATGCCTTTTTGTTCTATAAAATTATAGGAAAAGGGAAAAAAGGTCTCTTGTTGCAACTTAACACTGTAATTGTTTTCCTGACACGCTTTTTTTATTTGCATGTGAATCCAGGAAAACTGAAGAGCAGAAACCAAGGGAACAGAAGCCCAAAGCAAATGAAAATAAACCTGTTATGATGGAATGATGGCTGCATGATGTAAGCTTTAATCTGGGTGTGATTTCTATAATGCATTCAATAATGTCGCTAGGATACTACTACTGTAATTGTTATGTCAATGGTTTGACTTGAACCTTGAATTTGTCGAATTTGTTGGGTTATACATTTCTTGCAAACTTTTTGAATTCAAATATCATTGATGAATTGATGTATTAGACTTCAAATATATGTCATTGTTTGTTCTTATTGATTATAGAAACATTAAAGTTCATTCCACTTTCAACCTGCATTAGTGAAACTTGCCGATGAAAGGAAAAATACGAAAAAAATGTGACTTTACCGAAAGGTGGCCCTTTGTTCTTCTCCTGATGGAAGTTTCATATTCTGGCTCTATCGAATTTCAATAGAGAAGTAGATGCTAGATGTTCCTTATAAATGCTAGCCTCTTCTGCTCGGTTTCTGTCAGTTGCTTTTGATGGAATTTGCACAGGATGCGTTGGAACTTATATACAGTTGGATCTTTCTCAACTTTAATTAGTTTCCTCTAGATATTTGACTGACTTATCATCATTTTGTATGCTTATTAGCATGTGGCTTTTTTCTTTGGTCATCATTCCATGTGGTTTCCACCATAAGCCTGGGACGTGATCAACTCTAACTTCGGTTTGCTTGCAGAAACTTTCTTGCGATGCACTTTTGTTTTATTCTTATACTTGGGTAGCCGTTATGGTGGTTATGATGTGTTTCCAGTGAGCTATGGTGTTTAGGACACTGGATTACAGTTCCAAGTCTAGTGTGTCAAGTATTGGTACCGTCTTGTTCACGTATTAGTTCCATTTTGCAACCCAATCCCCCTACTACAGCTGCCATTATAATGACTGTGATTAAATCTTGTCTTGAAGCACAAGGGAAATGTATAGAACTATATAGATTTATCAAAGTGTACGAGTTCTTCATGGATCAGGCCTGCCTAATAAACCATCGTTCTAGTGTTGCTCCGGTTGACGCAGTTTCTGGTGAGATAAATTTGGTCCATCTGAAGACCCTTTTTTCTCTTAATGTCCGCCACCCAGTTAGTAACACTTGTTAGTATTTTTAGGCGATTTTCAGGAAACAAATCAGTTTATTTGTATGTCAATCGTAACAGAATGGTTCAGTTACCATAATTGCAAATAATGAAATAGAATATTCAATTATCACCACTCTTCTCAATCATGCATGCTATATGTACACTCACTTTTCCACATGGCAACATTTACATTTCAAATTCATCCGTCATCCACGTGAGATTGCATGTCAACCAAGTTGTACATATAGCATTATTCTACTTTCCTATCAATTGTGCAATTATTGTTCTCTGGACACATGATATAAGATTATAAGAAGAGAAGCAGTATATGTCAGCATGATGTCATATAACCAATTTGTTACGTTAACCATGCTGCTATATATGTGAAATGCCAGCAAAACATACATGTGTTTTATATTAAAAAAATCAGTGAAAGGAAACAGGAGGCACGACATTGCAATTGAGCTCCAGAAAATGCTTGACCCAAGTGATAAAAACCTCTCTAGAAATTCTTCCATTTTGTCTTAACAGTTCTCCCGGTAAGCCAAATAAGAGTCGACACTTCAGATCTAGATTATTCAGCTCTTTTAAGACCTCTGCATCGACATGACTAAGAGTATCTTCAAGAAATCATTTATTTATAAAGAGAATCTCATGCATTATAGGGAGTGTTTTTAAGTTTGAATAATGCTACTTAGCACCATCAGTGTTTAACATTATGTAAGTGGCAACATTAGTGACATTAAATTAAAGGTTCAATTGAATGAATAACATAATATCACTTTTAATTGAACGTATCACATAATGTTATATAGATTGATCAATTAACATTTCTGGTGTTAAATAATATTATTCTTTAAATTTAAAGAATCAAAATGTTTATGCACTGCAATAATATTCTCTATTTCGACTCTTTATTTTACTTTTCTCAAAAAATATTTATTGATTTATTTTCATATTTTAACACTTTTTTAAATGTCAACTTTCAATCAATTAAAATATGGTTTGAATAATTTAAGAAGTAAAATATTGAAATTTGTAAATGCAATCATTGTACCATAAAGTGAGTTGTCAAACTCGTTCTTTATTTTGAAAAATTAAAATAGTCATTTGGAGTTTATTTTTAAGCATTAGTTTTTTAAAATAAAAAATTTATATTTTTATATTTAGAAAGTCTATTGAATGTGTCCTAAATCCTTTTTTTTATTCCTCATTTATACATTTGCATATTAGATGCTAAAGTGAGGAGAGAGTGATGAATATGGTGTTAAAGTTGTACTACTGTACTACAATCATGTTAGAATTATTGCAATTCTCTTGAACAATGGTGATAAGAGTTGATTCATTAGTGTCTTGAATTTTTTGGATTCGGTATGATTATCTAGACATAAACGAGGTGCAACCAAGTGGAGTTCTCTTGCAAGTTTTTATTTTGAAAAGTGCTATGGTATACATAAAGGTGTCCATAATGGACACTTGTGTCCCCCCTATTGGGGGGAGCCGGATGGGCCCGGAGCCTCCCCAATAAGGGGGACACAAGTGTTCCTTATGGATATCTTTATGTGTATCATAAGGTACACATAGCACAACCCATTTTTTTTTTAAATCTCGAGTGTGTATTGATTTGACTCGATTTATTTGAACTTTGTTAAATGCTCGAACACAAAATTCGAGATTGCAGAGGCTCTATTAAGTTAATCAATTAAATAGTTTATTATTTTAAAATTTTTTACTTCTAATGTGCAAGCAATTAGTCAAATTTGTCTCTATTGCCAATGTAACCAACTTTCATTACACATGTCATATCAAAAAAAAAAAAAAAAACTTTCATTACACATGGCAACAAGGGATGGTGATGTATGAACTAATTAAAAAAAAAAAAAAACCATGAATTCAAGTGGCAGAAATAAGACAAAACCCGCAATTTGTTTAATGCTAAATACTTGGTATGTGACCAAATAATGCTTACAAAATACATTATTTATTGAAAATCACATGGCCCATTTGCAGCAAGAAAAATCTCAAATTTATTTTCTTTATAACTCGCTATTTGCGTACATAATGGTCAATACTAGTTGGTAATTTATATTAAAGACGATAATATGAAATATTGTTAATACATGCACAAAATACCCTTACTCCGTGCTATGTAACATTCACTCTGACCATTTGATCACCCATTATATCAAATTCCGTGTTAACATAGCACAACTCCAGTTTCAATTTTTGTAAAAGGAAAAACTAAAATTCTTCAACAATTTACTCATGTTCAAATTTATTCGAACGTTCATTTAACAATTTCCTTTTAAATGAAAATTTTGCAGCTTTTATAGAATCAAGAGACCCTTGTTTGAATGGCCACAAGCATGGCTCATAGGGCTTCTCGTATTGTATTTCCCGCACCAATTTTCAATCTTTTCCATAAAAACGTTTCCAAAGGACATGCTCTTTCTTTCGTGTCATCGTTAGTTAGCCTGTCAATTACACGCATAATTGTTATTCCCTTTATTCACGCCGCATTCATTTCCACAATCACACGTTTCACTTCCTCCTAACAGCTTTTTCTTCTATTTTTTCTTGATTAGATGACCAAACGAGAATTGAAAATGACTAGAGTTGTGCTTGTCAAACATTTCCCAACACTCATTTTTTATATCTGTCTTTGTTTTATTTGCCCTTTATCACCCTCTCCATTTCTCATACTTGCTTCTCGCCATACCTTTTACAGCTCGCATTCGTTCGACCAAGTTATCTCAATGCAAGGCTAGTTATCTACTGATTCCATGTAGTAGAATTGTCGAAAGATTACGGTTTAATTTAGATGATGAAAATGAAGAGATTCCCTGATTGGAGGATCTTTAAGTTGCGTTTGACACGTCCATGATCGAGGTGAAAGCAATCCAGTCTTCGCAAGTATCAGAAAGAACCTGTTGTCAACTGCTCAACCCTTGAGGATTCTAGTAGCAGCAAATGTTAAGCTATTTCCACGGGTAAATTACAAGAAAATTCAGTTCATACAGCTATTTCAATAGAAATGGAAGAAAAGAGATTAGAAAAACATGATGTAGTGACAACTGGATCAGAGGCAGCACCTAATAAAAATGAAAAAGAGTGTGGCATTGCAGATTATAATGAGTGCACTTCAAAAGTATCAAGTTTCAATGGCTCTGTGAAGAAGACAAAAGAGTGGAAAAGAACATTGGCTTGTAAGTTATTTGAAGAAAGACACCATGTTGATGGCGGTGACGGGATGGATTCACTGTGGGAGACATATGAAATGGAGATCAAGCCGATATGCAAAACGACAAAGAAGAAGAAGAAGAAAAGTGAAGTCGAATCCTACAAGGGATCACGGGGAGAGATTGATCGGCATTATGGCAAAATGAAAACGAGTACGGCAAGACCTAATCTAGTTTGGATTACCAAGGCTATTAAAGGAATTGGATGGTTGCACTATGTGAGCAAGAAGGTGCATAATAATGGAGATAGATACTAGCCAGGCTTCTTGTTAAATTTGGTACAAATCTGTATCTTTTTTATCTACTTGTACTACTATGACCAAACGATTTGGAAACTAAAACTACAATATTTGTAAATTGCTCTTTGGTTTGGTAATCAACATTTGCAGTATTGATACACCACCTTTTCCTCTTAACCCCTATTTGGTTTAGTTAAAAATTGATTTTTGGTAAATTTTGACGGAAGTTGATGAGATCTATGGTTTAAAAGTTGATAAAAATTATGGGTTCAATGAAATTTGTGGGTGAATAAATTTTAAGAAATGGAGCTTTTCCACTATAAATTAGAAAAATGAACTTTAAATTGGAAATATCAATTCATTGCCATTTATAAGCAATTTTTTTGAGGAAATTAACGTTGGTGAATAAGTATTCCCCAACCACGACATCGCTTGATTCAATGGTTGAGTGACATTGGTGTGATATCTTAGCATAGTAGGTGTCACTTTACCCCTTACACGTTGTAGTTTGTTCATTGAAAGTTGAAATCTTAAATTTATTGTACTCATGGATTGTCATTGGATATGAAGTAGTATTTGTTTATATTTGTTTATAATTAATAATGAGTGTATCACCAAAATATTTCATAACCATTCACATTGCACCACATTGGATATCGACAATGTCACATACAAAAGTATTACGATTTTCAAGTTTGAATTAGAACTAACAACTTAGTGCCATTTATAAGCAATTGATATAACCTAATCGAATTTGGTGAATTAGTATTCAACAACCAAGAAATCAATTCAAAGTTCAACAACCCTTTACATAGCACCACAATATTTTTCTTGTTTGGTGCAAATTTATGTTTAACCAAAAAAAACCCCACCAATATTGTGTATTACCACCAGACATTATCACCACAAGGAATCGAACAAACTACAAAAATTAATGTATGTCGTTCATACATGATATCGCATAATTAAACACAATTAGTTTACATTCTAAAAAAAAATTCATATAAGATCCAAATTCTAACTCATATACGTCATTTCAGCACACATAAAGGGTCTCCATGCTCATTAACATTAAAAAAAAAAAAAAAAGGGTCGTAAACATTAACCATTGCACTTTCCATAGACCATAAATTACAACACTTGTCAAATTGTTTTGCCCACTAACACGGCATAAATAGATAAAATTCATGTAATTTATGGTACATAGATCTAATCAAGGAAATCAGACATAGGTTATCGAAATCAGTTATGTGATTGTCATCGAACTTTTACATCTTGTCAAATCACATTTACCACTTTTATTTAAGGACATGCAAGGTATTAAATTTTTTCCAAGGGCATAAAAGACCGAAAGTGACATTCTTGCAAAGATTTTTTAAATGTGTCATTTTTGAAAATGCCATTCCAAAAAAATGTCATGGGGGTGCAATTTCCTCTATAATATAATGTTATTAGCTTCCACACGGAGTTACAATTTTACTTCCACCCTGCAAATTCACATGTTCGAGTTTATCTAGTTTTACCTGTGTCACATATTACACATTGTGCTTAACTTAAGGACTAAGATCTTTGTTTGTAGTTTCTAATGTCAATTATTACATGGAGTCAAAGTCTAATTTCTTCTAATTATTATTTGATTATTGTGATCACCCATCCTTTTAGTTTCCTTCACAATTTTCTGCTAGCCATTTCTTTATGATAAAAAGGTTTTACATATGTCCCGCGTGAATGCAACCTCTCCCTGTCATCTTATATAAGTTGTGGATTGCCTATTTCAATCACCTAGGATCACCGCTTGGTTTTTGCTTATTGAATAAAATTTGACATGTCTCACTTCGTGTCAAGTTTTAAGTCCTTTTGTAAAGAATTAACGAACTTTTGATTTCGAAATGTCTAGATATTCGCATAATCAACGAGCCTTTGAACTCATCCGTGTTTATCTTGCTTCAAGCTGCATCAGAATTATAGATAGAATAATAATATACGAATCAATACACGAGAATTCATGTGAAAAAGTCAAAAGGTAAAAAAAAAAAGGAGTCACGGGATATGGAAGATAAAGATTCAGCAATGTGAAAAATTGTGCAACCAAACAATTGCTTGCTCCCCCGGTACCCCATTACACCTGAAATAATCTTCCATCAAGTATCAAAAAATAGTAATTAGTTCAAGAAATAGAATATTCTCTGTTTTCCCCTGTGAAGTGACTTTATTGTAGTTTCGTTGGCATTTGGTTGTATTTAGCTCTAAAGTGTAATAAAGTATTAAGCATCAATCACATTTTAATGAAAATTAAACCACTTATTGTTTATTTTAAATTTTAATTACTCATCAATAAGTAATAAAACGATTGCATTTTACTCATTAGTAAATTTAAAAAATTATTACACAATCCATTAACTAGTTATGGTAAAGAGAATAGAGAAAAATACAAGAAAACAATGGATCAAAATCAAATCGAAATATATTGGAATTTCGAGAAATTTTAACAACAGATCACTAAGAAACAGGGGTGGACAAAATGATCAAACCAAATGAGAATCGAGCCAAATCTAACGATTCTATTCTGTTCTACAAAATAATAATAATAATAATATTTTAGTTCTTAGAACCAAGAACCATATGGTTCTGGTCCAATTCTAGAACCAGGAACCAAAGCCGATAATCAAATTCAATTTTATTCTATATATATTTACAAATTAATGAATAACAAAAAAAAAAAAAATCAATTTTCGTCAATATATCATTCGTCTACATTAGTGAATCATTGTTATTAGACAATATTTTGTATGAAATTGAAACTTGATATTTGTGTATTCAACTTATGATTATGATTTGTTTGTTAGTTTGGATTTTTATAAAAGAATTTTATTACACAATATTTCATTTGATGATTTATAATTTGAAGTTTAATTGTTGAATGTTTTATGTTTATTTATTTTTTATTTAGACATATATTACTAACTTCTAGATATGGTAATAAATTTTAATTTGCATTTATCATTTGAAAATTTAAGTAATGAAACCGAACCAAACCAAAATCAAATAGTTCGATTTCGACTTGATTCCATATCTATAAAAAATATATATTGGTTCCATACTTCCATTATCAAAAAAGCTATTGATTCATGGTTGGTTCCCTTTTTTTGAACCAAAATCAAATGGAATAAGAAGTGTTAAAACTTAAAATGTACAAAAAGGCACTCAGAGCCTTTAATTTCCACCTTAGTGCTATTTATGTCATTTGACTGGAGTTCTTGGCTGTGGGTTGGTGGGATAGATGATGACTGGTCAACTTCTTACGTCATCTGCCATCATGAATTGTACCGACTGCCATTGGCCCACATATTGCTTTTGCTTGCATAAAACCGTAAAAATTACAAATAAATAAAGAAAGAATATGATAGTTTATTCCATTCTTACGCTAGCCGCCATCGCGCATAATCAACCTTACAAATTTACAATGAAATTGAGCGGTTCAATTTCTATGAAAGAGAGACAGAGTGGAAAATGTGAGGAATAATAAATTTTCTTGTCATCGATATTCGTTTTGATAAATAGCAAGCTAAGACAGAAGGATTGGTCCATTTTTCGAATAGTTAAATCCCAAAATTTTAAGAATAAAATTGTGCGTACAACACATATTGTCAATAATTACTGATAATCATGTTATCAAAATTTTAGCATTTGATGTAAAAAATAATTTTTTAAAATGAATGAATATGATGATACTAAATAAAATATTGTCAATTAGTGTTATACATGTAGTGGCATGATTCAAATTTAGTTCAAAGTCGTGGAATAGACGACAACCCTACGTTTTTATATACTGCGCATAGACAAACATCCATCACCCTCTTCTCATCATCTTCTCCTCTCGATAACACCTACGTTAACATTTTTTTCCCTTATAAGCCAACTGATTCGTGTTCTTCTGAGGAGTTTTGTGAAGATTTTTTGAGATTTTCGTTTTTAAATTGATTTGATCTGTTAGATCCTTTTATGTGTTGGCCGTTATTTTCATCTCTCTGCCATTAAGTTTCAATCTTCTGTCATTCTTTTCATTTGGGAGCTAAAAGATTGAAGATTGAATCTTTTATCTCAAAAATACAAGATTTAGTTTTATTCGTTGTGAATCTTGATTTTGTGATTTGGGTTGGTGGGATTTGAATAATTTCTGTAATGGGCGCTCTAGATGAGGGGCATTACCATCTGGAGCTAGCGAATGGAGTGGATCGTGGAGGCTGTGTTGAACTAAGTTTTGAGGAGGAGGAGCCTGAGATTCTGGACATTGAGGATGCTGTGAGAGTCCTCTTGCGAGGTTTGGGTGAAGATATCGAACGTGAAGGTATTCGAAAGACCCCTCTTCGTGTAGCCAAGGCTCTTCGGGAAGGAACTAGAGGTAATTATTCATTTGTGTTGCTTGTTTTATTCATTATATAAGGCCCTATTAGTTGGATCTGTTGCTTGTCGAGCATCTCCAACCCATCCTCGTTGCACCATAATTTACCAAATTTTTGGTGCAAATCTCCTCCAACCCATTGCACCATTTTTACCCTTCTCTTCACTTTGCACCATTTTTTGTGAAGGGTATATTTGTCCTTTAATTCTGAACTTATTATTATTATTATTATTTGTAATAAATTTTAATCATTTAATAAAAACTAATTAATTGTGATTACTATTGCGACTTTGTAATATCATGATGTTGTGATTCGAAACGTATTACACTCTTTTTAAATATTATGATTTAATATTTTCTTAGTTGTTGTATTTCTATTAATTGTACTACATTGTTTAAATTTATTAATGAGTTCAATATTTTTGTTAACTAAATGTAATTATTTTTTTAATAATATAAGCAGTATAAATAAATAAATAATGTTTGAGATGAATGGATTGTTAAGAATTAAAAAAAAAATGAAGAAAATTATTAAACACTATTCATTTGGTGCGATTTTTGGTGTTATGAGTTAGAGATGATTTTTAATTCGGTGTAAGATTTGGTGCAAAATGGTGCAAATTTTGGTACGGGGTTATGTAGATTTAAATAGAAGGAAGATTTTGATTAATATAGCATTAAGTACTGTTTGGCATGGCTTTTAAAAAGACAGAAGGTGGCTTTTGACTTTTGTAGCAAGCATTCGTGTTTGAATTGAAAAATGATACAATGTTTACTTCCTGGTACTGGAAACATGTTTAAACTGCAAAATATTATTTGAGAACAGTAAATATCTACAAGGTTGATATAAATATATTAGCATCTATTGTAGCAAGCTTTCAGTGTCCCCTAGTTTTCAAAAGATATTTGATCGTTGGTTTAATTGGATCTGGATCTGAACAAAACTATTTGACTTCTGCTTCCAAAAATACATCGAGGGGAGAGAGAGAAATCCATTGATTCAGTGTAAGTGTATAGATTCTAGTTATTGTTATCTTGTTCTGTATTAGATTAATGGAGATTTGAGTACTTTGGTAGTCAACCCAATAAGCAATGTGAAAATTTGTAATTTGAGTACTTCAGTAGTCAACCTGATAGGCAATGGGAAAATTGGTATGCACTAGGTGAGTAGAGGGTGAGGAAGCCAAGCACCAGTTAAGTGATCTGGCTAGTTAAATCAGTGAATGCATTTTCATAAACCATGTGTATTCGAATTTGGCAGCAAGACTTGGCGATGCTTCCTTGTCCGAATTTCTTGCTGGATATTATGCTCCTTTGAATTTGGCTGCGTAGTTGATGATGGTTGTGGCCCATTGTTTCACTGTGACATGATCAATTTTTATTAGTTTTTGGATAATCTTGTGCTGCTGTGGATATGTGGAGGTAATTTCTTCGCAAATATCTGTTTGTAAATTTATTAAGATGTGATTATTGTACAAGCAAGAGTTATCGTTTTTGCTAATATGTTTTATGTTGTATGCGATATCCAGGTTATAAACAGAAGGTGAAGGACATTGTCTCTGGCGCTTTATTCCCCGAAGCTGGGTTAGAAAGTGGAGTTGGACATGCCGGTGGAGTTGGTGGGCTTGTAATTGTTCGAGATCTTGATCTCTTCTCCTATTGCGAGTCTTGCCTGTTTCCATTCCAGATTAAATGTCATGTTGGTTATGTCCCATCTGGCCAGCGGGTTGTAGGCCTAAGCAAGCTCTCTCGAGTGGCCGACACCTTTGCAAAACGGCTTCAAGATCCACAGCGCTTGGCCTATGAGTTGTGTACAGCTTTGCAGCATGGTATCAAAGCTACAGGCGTTGCTGTTGTGCTCCAATGTTCTCACTTTCATTTGCCTAATTTTGAGTCGGCCATCTTGGACCCAAATCACGAAGGATGGGTAAAGATTTTAGTTGCATCAGGGTCAGGAGTTTTCGAAGACGAGAAGTCTGATAGTTGGACTGATTTTTTCAGTCTTCTGAGATTCAGAGACATAAACGTAGAGGATATCCATTGTAGAGGCTCGATTGGAAAATCTTGGTGCCCAGCTCACGCTTTCCGCAAGATGGAACCAGCAAATTCAGTAATGCTTAATGCAGTAGCTTCAATTCTTTGTTCTTTGGGTGAAGATCCATTAAGGGAAGAGCTCATTGAAACTCCTGATCGATTTGTGAAGTGGTTGATGAAGTTTAGAAATACTAATCTGGATATGAAGCTAAATGGGTTTGTCCGAAACAGAAGAGATTCTCTAATTTCCAATGGAGTAGACCATATTGAAGATAGTATCTGTTCAGAACTGAACTTGACATTATGGTCGCAATGTGAACACCATTTACTTCCCTTCCATGGTGTAGTGCATATAGGTTTTTACTGTTCCAATGGGGTGAACCCTGTTGGAAGATCTCTTTTACAGTCAATAGTACATTTTTATGGATTCAAGCTCCAAGTACAGGAAAGACTGACCAGGCAAATAGCGGAGACAGTTTCATCTATTTTAGGTGAAGATGTAATGGTAGTTGTGGAAGCTAATCACACGTGTATGATAGCTCGAGGGATCGAGAAATTTGGCAGCAATACTGCTACAATTGGAGTCTTGGGTCGATTTTCCACTGACCCTGCAGCTAGGGCGGAATTTTTGCAGATCATTCCCAGCTCATGCCCTGCTTGAGATTGATTTTTTTAGTTCAAGGTGAAAATAACTCTTTCAACAATTGAATCCCTTCTTTCCAATACGTCTTTTATAGTCTGTTTGGCTCTCTGTGTCGCTGAGGCACGAAGAAGACTCATCCAATAAGAATTGCGGGTCTTGCTCAAAATTTTCATTTGTTCAAGGAGAACCCCACTGTAACGGTAGATGAATCATCTACATCATTATATTTATTTCTCATGTGTTATGGTCATTGTTTGTATCACAAAAAGTTGCTTTTTTGTTCTTTGAATCATATATCTACGCCTCATGTAACGTGAAATCTGTTACCGGGTATTGCCTCACTTTGGGTTTAATTTTATTTTGATAAACTTCTACTTTTTAAGAATGGTTGATAAGTTGGTATTACTGGTGCGACCTACGAATAAAATTAGTTTTTGACTCTGATAAGTAGAATTTTAAGGAAAGAAAATGAAATTCAAGCATGCATAATGTTTTTTCAGCATTCGGTTGTAACTTTACCTTCTTATTGTGTAGTGTGCACAATATTAGTAATACCGGGTATTGCCTCACTTTGGGTTTACTACATTTTAAGAATGGTTGATAAGTTGGTATTATTAGTGCGACCTACGAAAAAAAATTAGTTTTTGACTTTGAAAAGTAGAATTTTAAGAAAAGAAAATGAAATTCAAGCGGATGCATAATGTTTTTTCAGCATTCTATTGTAACTTTACCTTCTTATTGTTATTGTGTAGTGTGCACAATACCAATAATATATGGTATTGTCTCACTTTGGGTTTAATTTTATTTTGATAAACTTCTACATTTTAAGAATGGTTGATAAATTGGTATTACTGGTGCGATCTACGAAAAAAAATTAGTTTTTGACTTTGAAAAGTAGAATCTTAGGAAAAGAAAATGAAATTCAAGCGGATGTATGATGTTTTTTCAGCATTCTGTGGTAAATTTACCTTCTTATTGTGTAGTGTGCACTCTATTTTTGACATGTTCTTTTTATTGTATTTGTTAAGACAAGCACTTTGTCTTTATGAGACGGAGGAAGTAGAGTACATTTTTTTATTCTGTGTGAAAATGAAATTAAATCTATATTTGTGGAACGAAAGAAGTACTAGCACCCAAAATAAACAATAATAAAAGGAGAGGAATAGATGTCACTCAAAAGTTCTTTCGAGACTAATGTTGGAGAAATCAAACGATAAAGAACATAAGTTAGAAGAAGAAGAAGACCAATTAAGCAAACCCTTCCTTTCCCCAATAATTCCACCGCCATGGCACATTTCTCTCTCTCATTGTTGTTGGTGCTTGTTACTGATTAAGCTACTTGTATATCTTAATCTTGTTTTACAGAAAGCTTTACATATGTTAAGCTCTCGAATACATCTAATAAAAGAGTTTCTATAGTTCAAGGGGAAGGTTTTTTGAGTATGAAAATATTTCATATTATAATTTAGAGGACAAATATCAATGATTAATATGCTTTCTATGATATTTTTCATTGATCATTGAATTTTAAATGTTTATGACTAGTCACTGAACCTATCAAACGTTACATTATCTGTCACTACATCATCAGTAGTTAATATTCAAATGTGGCACATTTGAATGTTAATTATCGCAAAGTTCAGTGGCTAGTCTAAATGTTATAAAAAGTATTGTGATTAATAAAAAATATTGTGAAAAGTATAATGATGAATACAATTGAACGAAAGATACAACCACCACCAGACAAGTTAGAAGCCACCCACCTTTCAACAACCAAAATTTTAATGCCCCTTACTATGTTGGACACACTCACATGGGAGGGGAGGGGAGGGGGGCTACCATTTTTTTAATGCACTTTTATTGCACATCAACCCCCACCCTGTATATCAAGACGAACAAGCTTAATTATTAAACTGAGGCCTCAGATACCAAATCCGTTGTACCTTCAATTCGCTTGCAGATGGAGGAAGAGAAAAGAACCCCTAGTAGTTGTCTTCATGTTGTTATGTTTCCATTTTTTGCCTTTGGTCACATCAGCCCATTCGTGCAGCTATCTAACAAGCTCTCCTCTCATGGCGTCAAGATCTCCTTCTTCTCTGCACCAGCCAATGTTAATCGTATAAGGTCAATGCTCAACGACGCTTCCACCACCCAAATAATCCCTCTCACTATCCCGCACGTTGAGGGTCTTCCTCCGGGCGTTGAGAGCACGGCTGAACTGAATCCAACTCAATCTGAACTCCTCAAGGTTGCTCTTGATCTTATGCAACCTCAGATAAAAACACTGTTATCACAACTCAAACCCCATTTTGTACTTTTTGATTTTGCACAAGAATGGCTACCTAAGTTAGCCTATGAATTGGGTATACAAACAGTGTTCTACTCCGTGTTCATTGCTTTATCAACTGCATTTGTTACTGTTCCGACTAGGCTTCCTGAACCTGGAAGATCTCCCACAGTTGAAGAAATGAAAAAACCTCCCCCGGGGTTCCCTCAAACTTCTGTAACCTCACTCAGAACATTTGAGGCTCGGGATTTTCTCTACATGTTCAAGCGTTTTCATGGCAAACCTTGTGTGTATGACCGTGTCCTCTCGGGCCTGCGGGGCTGCTCGGTCATACTTGCCAAGACTTGCAATGAAATGGAAGCACCTTATATAAATTATGTCAAGTCCCAGTTCAAGAAACCGGTTCTTTTAGTCGGTCCAGTAGTCCCGGAGCCTCCACCAGATCACCTGGAGGAAAAATGGGCTAAATGGTTAGACAAATTTGAAGCTAACTCTGTCATTTACTGTTCTTTTGGGAGTGAAACATTCTTAACTGATGATCAAATTAATGAACTAGCTTTAGGGCTACAACTCACAGGTCTTCCATTTTTTCTGGTCTTAAATTTTCCTGCAAATGTTGATGTCTCAGCTGAGCTAAAGAGGGCACTTCCTCAAGGGTTCTTGGAAAGAGTGGAAGGTAAAGGAATAATTCACACTGGGTGGGTCCAGCAGCAGCAGATTTTGGCACACAAAAGTGTGGGTTGTTATTTATGTCATGCAGGATTCAGCTCAGTGATTGAGGCTATCGTGAATGACTGCCAACTAGTTATGTTGCCCCAAAAGGGCGACCAATTCGTGAATTCTAAGCTAGTACATGGAGACCTTAAGGCTGGAGTGGAGGTCAATAGAAGCGATGAAGATGGGTTCTTTGGAAAAGAGGATATTAAGAGTGCTGTTGAAACACTTGTGCTAAACATTAATAAAGAACCGGGAAAGTCCACAAGAGCTAATCAGAAAAAATGGAAGGAGTTTCTGCTTAATAAAGATATTCAAAACAATTTTATTAAGACTTTGGTCAAGGAAATGGAGGCAATTGCTGGAATATCGAGCATTTAGACATAGATTTGCTTCATCTCGTCAAAGTGTCGGTTGTTTCTAAGATTTCTTGTTATTGGGGATGTTAAATAGAACATGTGCTACTCAATGTTTTTAATAAATTCATTTCTTTGTTTGGAGTATTACTAATATTAGTAACTTTACTTGAAATAGCGCGAGCAATTATGGAATAAATGATGCAATATTTATTAAGCTCATGTTTGGTTCCTTATATTTTTTGAAACCCACAACTTTTCAATTACATATTTTATTGACATTTATCAAAATCTATTAGAAGTTTAATTTTTGAATAAACCAATCAGGAGCTAAATGTATGGTATTTAACGAGTGTACTTTTTTCGTTAATTCCATTTGTGGCAATTATATCATACTTTAGTGCCAATCGGGTAACTATATTTTGTTTAATCGAGTAACTATATTTAATAAAATTATAATCATGTAATTATACTTTTATTTGATTTAATTTCAATTTAGAAAACTTTGTCCAATTTCATTGTCAGAAATTCAGGATTCAATAGCCAATAAATGATTATCTTCACCCATAATAATTAGTTGCTGATATGCAGGGGCGGACCCAGCACATGGCCAGCCCCCGCGGCCGCCCGTGCTGGGTCTGCCGGATGCTTCAGCTCAGAATTTCTGTCCGGAAGAAAGATGAAGAAGAAGGCGCTGGACCGTGGACGGGAGCAAGAATTGGAAGCAGGAAGCCTGAGTTTTTTTTGGGCTTTATTTAAAAAAAAATAAGGCCCAATCCATGGCCATGGGTTTTGCTTGAATCCTATGAGCCAATAGCCCAATAGTCCCAACAAAATCAATTAACCAAATCTAAATATCCCATTCTTTTGGCTTTGGGTCCGATTGAGAGGAGGGAGTAGGGAGAGTTGGAGACGACGAGGGCGAAATTATTTTGGGCTGCTGCCTGCTGTGAGTTTTTTACGCCGCCGAGCTGACTTGGAGGACGGTGGAGGCTGGAGCTGTGGGTTTTGGGCTGGAGGTTGGAGCAGTGAACTGTGGATTGGAGCTTCCGGCTTCCAGTTTCGTCTCTTCTAGTTCTCGGCTTCTCCTGTGTTCTACTGCGACTTCTGCGATTTTGCCTGCTTGAGGTATTTATTTGAATTTGCCTATTTCCTATTTGCTATTAATGACTTATGAGAAATGACTAAATGAGAATTTTTGGATTTTTGGGTGCATTAGCATTCCGTAGACTGTATTTCTGTTTTTCTTCCTCTTTTTTTTTTTCCAGTTTTTGTTAATTTGTGAATTATGATAAATGAGAATTTATATTATATTATTGTCTACTATGAGTTATGAATTATGGCTTATAATTTTGAATTGTGATCTGGGAATTTAGGGTTTTAAGAAATTATGATTTAGGGATAAGTGAAAAAAATTAATGGTGAAGATGTTTGGCTTAGATAAACCATGTCCATGTCTAAAGACCACATTAGATATTAACGACTAACGATTATTGGATTGTTTGAGTGATTTTAAGTTTTAAATACTTATTACGTTTATTTATATATATATTTTTTTTATGTTTTCGTATGTTTACATGTATATTGAATAATTTTTAATATTATTTAATTAAATATTAAAAAACAACTTCGCTTTTACGATTATTGATTGTCAACGGTCAATTGTCAACGTCCGCCCGGGCTGAACTTCAGTGCTGGGTTCGCTACTGCTGATATGTATAAATATTTTTAACGTGTCCTTGTTGACCATCCTTTCAAGCTGAAATTGTTCCCCTGTTGAAGAATGGGCTCCCGGCATATCTCTTGCAATCACAAGCACCTCATGGACTTGTTCATGAACTCCGTCTCTCCTAATCTGCCAAACACTATTTTTACATCACAAGAGAATTACTACCAGCAATTTGGGTAAGTACTGAAGAGCACACGTTCTATAAATCACGTTACGCTCGATAAAATTTCGGTCTGACCAGATCCCCCACAGGAGCATGCAAAATTCTTCAAACTTCCCCATCATAATTGCCCTATTATTAAGCCTTCAACAGGAGCTTGCCATCATCTTTCCCATCACTCTATAGTGTCTGACCTTAATTCGTATTAAACTATCCTGTTTGAAGATATTTGATTGGATGTTGAGTTTGGCCACATCATCATTTCACTTAGGACGTAGCTTGTAGCCAAATCACGATTGCCTACTGCCTAGCCAATCATCACTCTCTTCTTATTTTTGGGACGCACAATCTAAGTATGACATTAGATATGACACTTATCCTCTTTTGACTGGTTGTTGAGGGAGGTGTTGACGTCACTAAGAAACATTTTTTTAATTGAACAATGATGATGTTTACCGTTGACAACAGCATTATGGCCGAGCTCATTTGAATGGACACATGGATCGACATTCCATTAAGCTCTTTTCATTATCTTCTGAAGTGGGTCCGAAGTAACTCTTGAGTTTGGACAGCAACAAAGCCTATACTCACTTTGCATTGTGTAGCTGCCTTTAGCATCAAAATGCCATATAAAACGGTCTTCTTGTGGGTATACACTAAGTGGCGGCACCATAGCAGCAACATTATATGGTTCAAAACGCCTTGTTCCATCTGGTATTTGTATTGCAATAATCAATAGATGTGCGAAAATAATGAGCAAACAAGGGAATTCCACCTTGATGTAGAGATCTAGATTATTGAAAAACATACAATTTGTTCACAACTTCTTCATTTCAGTCCCCATCCTCGCTTATCAGATCACAGACCACAATCGCCGCGCCTCTGGGTGGCATATACATACTGAAGCTAGTTAGAATTGGAGCCAAGGACCACATCACTAGTCCCGACTCTCCATCTGACCCCATAGTAAACTCTTCTAAATAAAGGAAGAGTCATGTTTGTCCTCAGCAGTCAGGATATCCATATTTGGGTAGTCTATAGATGCAAGTACAGAAGCAGCGAGTCTGGGGCATCCCAAAGGCGCCATACCTATTTCGCAACGACGACCTCGTTTAAAGAATGATGGCATATTTACCTCGCTGATCGCAGGCTTTTCCATAATTTTCAAGAATGTCCACAATAGCCACGGCATCCGCACCATTAGCCCGACTGAATATAATGGATAATCGGCAAAAAATAAATGGTTGATTCTGGGTCCCAACCTACTACCTCTCATACCAAATAGTGAATTTTGTGCTTCTGCCTATTGAATTGCCGCTGGAAATCCCTTCACTTAAAATTTACAATTAATAATTTTAAAAAGTTGTGATTGATATGCTTTTGTCACCTTCTTATCAATTTCGAGAGAAATTTTCATCGCACATAAAAGTAGACCAAATATACTTTTTCCAAAAGAGCAACGCTATTATCGTTTCGATGATACGACCACCCATTATCCCTCACATTTCTCTCTCTCCTCCCCTTTCTCTTATTTAAATTGAATTGCACAATCTCATTATTCTATATAGAGTGTCATATCACCAATGATTTAGCATTACTCTTTGCAAAATGGTTTCACAAGAAGAGCATATCAATAATATTATACATCACCCGACTTGAATCAAAAGAATCCTTGTAATGTGTTGGATCCAGTGGAAAGTTATTCATACAATTTTTGTACAGAATTAAATAATATAATACAAGCACTCTGTGCAAGTGTGTTGTTCTGATAATTTGTCTTGAGGAAAATTGATATGATCTCAAAGGTATTGGCCCTGTTGGAAAGGTGAAGACATTGCCAGTAGGGGACAGTCTAGGATGCTGGTCTGCAACGATGCCATCCCAAACCCTGCCGATTGTGCTGCTACTCCAATAGTCGAATGTGGCATTGAACTAATAATACAAACAAACAATAAGCCCATAATTTAATATCCACGAATTTAGATTCTATCCGTAGAAACACTGGAAACTCTCCAATTTTCCACTATCATAAGAGCCATGTTGTAATACTTTAGCGGAATGCATGTAACTGACCTGAACGATAATGATAGGGAAGGATCCACTGGTGCAGTAATCCCATGGTGATCAGAAGGAAACAGTGACCAGAAAACTGAAAAGCTCAGAGAGGGGAGAAAATTGTTCACTCTGTTAATTAGATATTACATCCTTAAAGAGGCTGAAGACCTTGATAGAATAGGCAAAGATGGATCCACAAAAACATTCAAATTACCTGATTGTTGAGATTGATCGTGAAGACCAGAGCAAAACATAATATCCTACACATACAACGACACGAACTTTTAGAAAACCAGATGCAGGAGTGTCTGGATGTAAATTATACATCAGGAGAATGATATTGCTCTAGTGATCAGGGCATCTCAATAACCTTAAAAGTCTAAGTTAAATTAGAACCAACCAACCAACCCTCTCTCTCTCTCTCTCTCTCTCTCTCTCTCTCTCNCTCTCTCTCTCTCTCTCTCCCTCCCTCCCTCCCCCCCCTATGGTCTACCTTGATTAGGAAAAAAATAAAAATAAATAAAAAAGAGCACACACAGAACGCCTTCGAGGAGAATGAACCGATAGTTTATCAACAGAAGTAAACCCACCTCTCCTGTACGTTGGCTTTTGTCAACCCTCTCTGCAGGAAATGAATTCGTGTATTAGATGAATATAAAGTTTCCAAGACCAAAACAAGATAGCCCATCTAGAGAATTCAGGAAGCCTATTCATTTCAATGATTTACAGAAAAGACAAAACTAATTTAAATTTGCCTCCAAACAACAAAAATTCCAGTACAGATAATAAAATGAGCATGATCACACTATTATCTTGTTGAAGATAAACTGATAGGGAAAAAATGCTGTCCTTGAGACACAGATTCGTAGAGGATAGACAAAAGAATAACTTCAAAGTATCACAGTAAAAGCCAAAAAGAGTCCTTTTTCCTCACAGTTTATTTAGAATATTACATGAAGCATTCCTGAAACATATCTCCATAGATATAAATCGTTTCAGGCTGTAAGAAAGGAAAGCAATTTAGTAAAACTAAATCATTAAACATCCCTTGTACCTGCACAATTGGGTCAAAAGAGTGAAGGTTGGAACATATTTTAACTAATAAATGTTTATTCCATGTTTCCATAACATGTGTAGACCGTATTCCATCAATCGAAAAGAAAATAAAGAACTCGAGAGGAAGTAGATTGCAGATTATCACGTAAAGTGCCTATATCCATCCTCAATGCATTTCCTAGTCAGTCATAATAAATAGCAGAGCAATCATGAAACATCAAAACACTATTTTATTACCCAAGTTTGAAGCACTGGGGTTCAATGCCAGAGTCAAGCCAAGAAAACAATCATCCCTTGACGTGCCGTAATCCCAGAGGTTCAGTTCAAGATTTGGTTTTGATCCTGCAGACATATCAATGATTTGAGAACAGAGATTCATTATCATACTTGTCCAAAATTAACTAGTAGTCAGGATACCCACCACAATTACTTAATCTCAGTTGAAGAAGATCCCCAGGTGGACGAGGTATCCACTTGCCAACCTATGTATTGGTTTTTGTTAGTGATTTAAACAATAGTGAGAAACTGGTAATAAACTTGAGAAGATAAGTTACATGGAAAAATGGATGCTGTAAGCATTGATCTGCAGTTGGCCTCTTTAACGGGTCCCATGAACAAAGTTGCTATAGAAAAAGGAAAGAAATTAGTAATGAGAAACTTTGTTGAAGCGGACAAATTATGAACGTGTATTATACAGATAAACCACCTTGATCAAGTCAATTGCTTCCAAGCTAGCATTTGGAATAACATCTGAAAGATTGGCAGGCATGATCTACCAAATAGATAAATAGAACTGTCAACATGCAAGACTTCCGGCAGGGGGTGGGGGGTGGATTTGTCTAAGTTCATATTTAACTCACTTCAGAATAACTGATATCAACTAATCTAGCAATGTTCCTCGCCTCTGGAAAGGTATTCCAATCTGGTGCCCCAAGAACACAGCATATCTTATACAACTGATCTATCTCACTGACCATAGTTGAAAAGTATCAGTACACTTACAGGACAAGATTTTCAAGTATTTTCATTTCAGCTATGCATTCAAATGAATAATGAATCTGTGCAATATAGTATTCAGCCTCGTTTGCTTTCAAAATGGAAAAAGCTGAGCTGATGCGAGAAATAAGGAGTTCTCAAAATCCTTACAAATATAAGAGACACCATATTTCTAATAAAAGAATTATTTATCCCATTCATATAGCAATGTCTAACAAGATCAGTAGTTATAAACCAAGAAGTGTGATGTAGTCTAAGATTGTGATGGAAAAGAATTAATGAATCACCTTTGCCCGGGAAAAATTGGGCACGAAGTGAAAAGTTCAGCCAATATTGCACCAACCGCCCACATATCTGTCATGATATTATGCTTTCCATTAGTTATCAATCTAAAAGAAAGGGATAGAGGAGCCAAATAAATATTTTAAACATCTTAAAGAAGCAGCTAGAACAAAATCCATTAATACCAGAACAAGCAAATGCTCCTCACCATTCTTAAACAAATTTCATAATGAAACATGTCACTACATAGATAGCACTACATCCTACTCAATATTCACCTTTATCAACAACTGACAAGGATAAAAAGCAGCATGAAACAGTACGCCGAACATCTCTTCAGAGCCTAAGAATCTAGTGCAATTTGAGTGAATTGAAAGTATTGCATATTTGCATACCAATAGCAGGAGTGTACGATGAAGATTGCAACAAGACTTCTGGTGCTCGATACCTGCAATAACAAGCATAATTCATCCATTAGATAGTTCTGAATCACAAAAGTGTGTGGCAAGATGATGCCCTAGTGTTGGAAAAGATAACTGACCAGCGTGTGGAAACATAATCAGTAAAAGGAGGCATTGAGGAGAGTTCCCTAGCCAGTCCAAAGTCAGCAATTTTTATTGTGTTATTTGTCACTAGCAAATTCTCTTCAGGCAAAAAGGATTGCAGTTAATAAGCATTCAATAAAATATTCTTCTCTATAATATAATAGAACCACACGATTCACAAACACACTGTTGAACAGTTCGATACCAGGTTTTAGATCCCGATGAAAATATCCATTTTTATGCACATATGCAAGCCCTTGCAGAACCTGAGTCATCAACCCTCTAATCTCTTCTTCTGAAAAGGATTTTTGCCGTTCTTTCATTATTTGATACAGATTATGTTCCTGGATTATACAAAGTCCATCATCAAGATATCGCAAAATTGTGATTCATTCTGAGAGCATCAACCATTTATGCAGAGCAAGATATAAAAACCAATCAAAGTTTCAAGAAAGAGATTAATGTAGTAAAACATTAGCAAAAAAACATGAAATATGAACTACACATCTTGTTTGCTCTAAACTGCTGAACAACAAGGCAAAGCAAACACCCCAACTCCAAAACAAAATGTTTCTATGAAATTTATGTCCAGGTGATTTCATTTGATGAAAATGATACCTGGAACAATTTCCTGTAGTATATCAAGTATGCCTAATAGAGCTTGTTAACAAAACTAAACATTGAGACATAAGCCATCAATAAAAAGTTCACCGCACAGAACCTTATTCTGTTTCGAACAACTATTATTTCCAAGGAGAAACAGAGTGAATATAATAATGTTAAAAAAACTACTTGAAGCTTATGCCTCAATTCTCGACTATGAAGCATTAAGATTTTACTTGCCTTTTCTCAGCATTTTGGCCTTAGCTTTTGGGCTACTTTTTGTTAACCTAGAATGTTTTACAAGGTTTCTGATTTCTATTTTCTGCCTTTCCACAGTACGGAAAGGGAAGGACAAGACACCATTGCAAGTGAAAAATGATGATAAAGCATATGAAGAAACAAATAGTGACGTAGATGATGATAGAGGAACCAAATATGTGATGATGATGTTTATTTATCAGAACAAATGTACTAGTGAAGATAGCTACCACTAAAGTAGATAATCATGTTTAGGCTGCTGCCTGCCAGAGTCCAGAGGTGGTTGTTCGATGCCTAAATAACCTCTACTCCATAAAAAATCCTTTGGCATCATACATTTTGGAGCCCCCAACAACATAATCGGCATTGAGTACAGAAGGGATCTTACGACGATAGTTTGGCAGCAAAGTTCCTAAACTTTTAGTCCCTTTCATGATTATTTCATGACTTCAGCAAGCAGGGCAATATTTTTTCTTTTGAAGAGACCACTGTCGGTGTATAATAGAAGTGAAGTATCTAAGAGAACAACACCCATCATGTCAAAGCACAGGTATCTCAACTGCAGGATTGAGGAAATTGACAATCTAAGGAGACAAAATTGGCTCATCATGTCCACAAACAAATTCAGCTGTAATATTCCAGTAATCTTACAATTGAATTTTTGTGTTTATTGAACTTTTTGAGGCAGGACAATTTTAGATATCAAAACAACTATCACTATGAACTCGCTATAATTGTTTTCAAACCACCAAAAAATTCCAAATCCATAGTTATGCTCTACATCATTTTTAGAAAAGACTTGGTAGATCCATCAATCAACAATATTATTGCTAAAGAATCTGAGTTCGTATCACATATAAAAGGAAACCACATAAAAGAAAGGGAATAGCAATAGCTAAAAGTATTCATACGATACCATGTACTCGAATATGAAGAAAAGCTCATTGTTTTCTCTGACAATCTCCATTAATTTGATGATGTTAGGATGATTTAATTTGCGGAGGGACTGCATGGAGAGGGAAACAAAAAGGTAACTTATACAAACTAAAATACATAAAAGCAGTCATATGCATGAATATCTTAGTTTTAAGTGTCAACATCAAAAGCTCAGTTACTAACTAAATAACTCACAAACCTTTACTTCTCTTAGGTTCACACATTCCTCCCAATAATAGAATTTCCTCTTCATTTTCTTGACTGCAACCTGATATTCATACGGGTGTTGAATAGATGAAGCGAAATTCATTTCTATGTATCAAAGTTACTTGGAAAATAGAATAGCTATATTGGAAAGTAAATCCCTTACTATTTCAGATGTTCCAATATTTAGGGCTTTATATACACTACCACAAGCGCCATCGCCAAGCTCTTCCAAAATTTTATATCTGAAAGTAAAACACACAAGAAAATGCTAAAACCATAAGGCTCAATTAAAAGATATGGCAAGCTATCCAAATGGAAAAAAAAATAATAATAATAATATAACCGCACCTTTCCATTCTTCGGTTTACAACAACGGACCAAATAAATTTAGTTCAATGGACTTCTAACCTCTTAGAAGAGGTTTCTACACTGTCTAAACAGTGTTCTTCAATAAACTGTATATAGGCATTGTTGCTTATTATCTCCACCAGATAATATAATATGTAGTAAAATGCTGGCTTCTCATTGTAAGAATGATTAAATATGAACCAAAAAATTATCAACATGCTTAAATGCAGCCTCTACAAGCTGCAACCAGTGGTTATCATCTAAAAACATCCACCGTCGCAGTCCTTTCTATAACGTCAGTAAATGGAAGAGGTCAACCATGAATGAGAATTTACAGCCGCCAATATTTGTCTGCCTGTCAAAAAGGGGGGAAATCAGCAGTCGAAATACACAAAAGAAAAAAAAAAGTTATCAGTGCTTGCTAAAATTAGTCCTTAGACAGTTGAAAATTCACAAACATTTAGAATAGGTGCAAAGTGATATCTCAACAGAAGAATATTAAGAGGATAAAAGCTACCAATACACGAATAGAACTATAAGATGACATCTTTTTTTCGCCAGGGAACCCTAAACCTTCTATTTGTTAAGTTCTTCACTTATCAAAATAAAATAAAAAATTCTTACTCCCGTCAGACAAATAGAAAGCAAAATTCTATATTCGGAGATATAGAGTAAAAATAAAACAGCAGAAGCAAATTTA
>CAIGRB010143444.1:34622-52614 GCA_903798255.1 Fraxinus quadrangulata
TGTGTGTATGTATGTGTGTGTGTGAAAAAAATTAGAGAAGTTAGAAAAAAAACTTCACGACACGCTTCAATTAGTAATTAATCTTCTGACAAAGCATATAACTAGCAAGATTTTACCGATTCAAGACTCAAAACAAAAATGGATTTCACGATCAAAACGCAAAATAATAAATTCACGTATTCTATAGTACAGAAAAGAGCCTCTTAAACTACAGAAAGAAAAAAACTAAACTAAAAGGAAAAATCCTCATTTGAAAGTACATTAACGCGATATGATAAAAGCAGAATTTCCAAGTATTTGCCTGAATTTTTCAAATATTTAATCATAATTGAAACTTTGAGAAAAGCAACTGACATAATCTACAGAAAAAAAAAATTAATTAGAAACTCACCAAGATCGAAAATGCGAATACACGAAATGCAATTCGAATCGAAAATGGTAAATGAAATCAATCACACGGAATTTTGAAGAGGTAAAAAAACTCACCTTTCAGGATTTAAAATATAATGCCAAATATCGAAGAACATACATCTATAGAAAGAGAGAGAGAAACGAATACTAGAGAGAGAAAATTGAATATTCGGATCAATAAAGCATTAAGAGGGTGCCGTTGAAAACAAGGGAAAGAGAGAGAATCGGATCAATGGTGTGGTGCTGCCATTTACAATATTATTCTATTCTATTATTTTTCAGCAAAATCCAAAGAAGCCGCGTAGGATTTGGAAGACAGGAAGGAAGAAACAAATATAAAAAATCAAGAAATTTTAAAAATAATGAAAATTTAATTACTTAATGGTGGGGAAAACCTGGTGGTCCCTTCGCTCCTTAATGAACCAATTCTCTTTATTAAATTACTAGAATAGCCCTGAGTTACTTGTGTATTTACACTGAGTTTCAGTATTGACGATATCGCCCTTGGATTTGGTCTCGAGGGTCATGGGCGATTTGAAGTCATCATGTTGTGACACGTGGCTTATAATAGATGGTAGATATCAAACTCGGCCTAGTTATTGATCCAATCAATGTATTACAATAGAAGATTATTAGTTCAACTTACTATTATTGATTTAATAGGTAAATCATTATCGAATTATATCGGACCTACTTAAATCGATTTACATAAAAACCCACTCAAAAGGGTTAGTTTTCGAACACGTTATTCGATTAATTTGACAATTTTCGAGCTCGTTCAGTCCAATTTCAATAGATATGAATAGTAGAACACCCCAAATCAAAAACATGAAAATTTCATTGATAATTTAAATAGAATCCAAAATCTGCAAATCAAATTTGATTTTCCATTTAAATTTAAAGATGGGATTAGATCTGAAATCTATCTTCTTGACTCATCCAAATCCTCATAAGGAACTACGGACATTAATGGGACACCCAATATTAATTTACTGAAATTGTAGACGTGTAATACCAATCCAACATCGGTGGACAATGACAAATTGCAAAATGGACATTTATTTTATTTTTTTATTTTAAATATATATTTAAGTCTTGTTTCGTGATCTTAAGCGCCCGTTGGACTCTATTATTCCACCTTATAATGAGAGGAATAATAATTTTTTTAAAAAAATGTGTAATTAAAAAGAAAGAAAATTTGTTGGATTTACGTATAATATTATTTTATTAAAAAATATGTGATTCATAATAATAGAAAAAATAAATTATAATTTAATCGAAAATAATGGAACCAAACTAGCCTAAAGACTTTAGATGATACAATTAAACAGTGATTAAAATACACTGTAGATGTTGTTACCCTAACGTGGGCATACACTAGATGCCAAGTAACACGTGCATGTAATTTTATTTACGTTCACCTTATCCTCTCAATTTGTACATGTCACCTTATCCTCCCAATTGACCCAGTTCGGCCCATAGGCTCGTGGGCCTCACGAGTCAAGTCGAAACTTTTATTTTTTATTTGCTTACAAAATAATAAATTAAGCATTTTAAAATAAATTAATAAAGTCAGCCTAAAAATAAGACGAACTACGAGCTCAAACAAGTTGGCTAATAGAAAACAACTAAGTTCAACTTGACCCATAACTCATCTCAAAATGAGTCTGAGTTAAGCCCACGAGTCTATGAGTGAATCAACCTGTTTGTCACACCTAATCTTTCCTTCTTAAATGTCTTTTCAATTGAACGTTGAGAACTTGCAGGACCTCTTAAATGTTCTCATGATGTAGATTCTCATAACAAGCAATCTAAAAGAAATCGATGACCAAGCATTTCATGTAATGCTTAGAGTAAAATTCAATTCTATTACTTACTTTTAGAATCCTTATTGACTAAATAATTGGAGTGTCTATGCATAGTCACGCCTTGTCATTTGTAGGTACACTTTGTTGTCTACAGTTTAGGATTAAAAACGTTAAATGGATCAAATTTATCAGGATTGACAACACTTGATCATAGTGGTGAGTGAATGATAAAACCCGTTTCAAACTATTTGGAAATTCAGCTCATATATGCTAGAAAAATGAAATATATACAAGATGGAATCTAAAATTCATATGAAGTTGAGTGTCCTCTTTGGTACTTGAATATATCTAATCTTTTGAGTAATTTAGTAAACAGTGGACTAAATTATTTATTTGTAATGATATCACGAGGAAAACTTAAATAAAAGGTAAAATGATCATTTTGTTCATCGGGAATCAACTCTTTATCTAATTATACAAACATGGCAGGACCCGTTTGAGACATGGTAGTCAATGTTGTATTGTTTTGTACAGATTCACAGCTCGACAATAGTTTTACCAATAGCATGACCATCTATGCTCTTAGCCCCGGCCAATTCAGCTCGGCTTAGAGGATGTTTTGAATCGATTACTGTCTTGAGCTTCCCTTTCTTCGACTACTTAACAATGGCATCCAGGTTCTCCTTATTAGGAATTACAACACAGCTAACGTGGTTTCTTTCAAAAAAATATTTGATTTCCTAGTCATACACAGCGCAAACCGTATGTGATCATTTATGGTTTTCAAACACATAACCTTGTGAAGAATTTAAAGGACACTGATGCTAATACTGATTCTCACTCAATAAATTGCACAGTTATGACAGTGAAGTGAACTGGATGAAAAAGAAATCTGCAAGCATAACAAACACAGAAATTGACACTTACAAGATGATTTAACACAACAACAACTTCTACTCTGTTCTGAGTATCCGAGATCAACCAATGAGTACATGCTCCTAGCAAAAGCCACTCCTGGACATCATTATTGCAATCCTACACTTGCAGACAGGGCGAAGTTCTCTAGCATTTAAACAAATAAATAAAGACCAAGTTAATATTCTATAGGAAAATCATTTGTATGTTGTATTTGTTGTTGCTACAAGTCTAACAAGATGAGCTCAATAATTTGTTGAATTGAAACGCCGCTTCTAGCTATCTCAGTGGAAATTTGATATATTCTTTTCTGCCTCAGCAGATCTTTTTTTTTTCCCCACAAGGCATCGTTATGCCTTTCTACTGGACTACGTATCTCCTTTTCAATTCCTATTTGAGGCGCACAATTTCAATCATAATTGTTAATAAGTGCATGCCAAAGGGGAGAGGAATCTTAGTGTTAGGATTTCAATCAAGCTCCACCGTATGCGTAAGTCCCCAACCTGCCTCAGTATCAATCAAAAGCAACTAAATGTCAATGTGTGTTTCAGTGAAAATGTGTAACAGTACATTTGTGATGCTCACTTTAGCCATGATACAATAAATAAGATCGGGACACATCTTCAACCAGTCGATCATTTGGCAAAAGCTTAAGAAATTGCAATGTAATCAAAGAGAAGATAAGTTTAGCCGGGATCAAAACTCACAAGTTGAGCAATTGCATGACCAAATAAGCGACACAAAACAAATATCTCTAATCTTCTTTCTAAGGACAGTGGACTGGACAACTATTTCAAGGATTCTATGTCAGCAACTACTCAAATCCATATGACGCAAGTGGTCCTCCATTTTTCTCTAGGTTCACACTATTAGTTCTATAGCACTCCTACAGTTTTCCCATGTACCTCCTGTGACTGTAGATCCTCTTCCTCACTATCCTGGCATTATCTTAAATCAATAAATTGCCAGTTTTTGTGTAATTTATGGATTCAGATCTTTAGCTTGTGATATAGTTTGAATCTACAAACACAATAATAATAACTCGAAACGGATTGTCCTTAAGAAAACAAATGCATTTTCTTATTTCATGAACAACCAAAACCCTACAAGTGGTCTTCCATTTTTCTCTAGGTTCACACTATTAGTTCTATAGCATTCCTACAGTTTTCCCATGTACCTCCTGTGACTGTAGATCCTCTTCCCCACTATCCCAGCATTATCTTAAATCAATAAATTGCCAATTTTTGTGTCATTTATGGATTCAGATCTTTAGTTTGTGATGTAGTTTGAATCTACAAACACAATAATAACAACTCGAAACGGATTGTCCTTGAGAAAACAAACGCATTTTCTTATTTCATGAACAACCAAAACTCTACAAGACGTTTTAGAGTCTTAAATATGAAAAGAACGGATAACCTACTGGAACAGCAGTCCCTTAATGGGTTGGGCTACAAAGCAAAATAAATAAATACTGAAAATATTAAACTAAGAAACATTAAGTGCCGTTTTGACTTAACAAACGATTTCAAACGTCCTAAATTCATCATACATCACAGTAAAGCAGTGAGTTCAATGGAAATCGTAGCGAGCTTTCCGAAATGGGGCATGGGCCCAAAACAGACACTGTATGCTAAAGTTACGTCATTTTCTTAGAACGCCGACCATCCAAGCGTTCCAAATACGCAAGTGACCGTTCCTCCACGCTAACCTCATCAGCTTGTCTCTTCACATATCGCTACATATATTGTCTCTTTGAGCCCCTATTCTATGAAGCAATAGTTCTTGATCCTTTTTGGCAGCAGCCTATTGCTAAGAAATGTTCTGAATTTGGTTCCACCACCAGCTATAAAAGCACAATTGGTTCTTGTTGTATCCATAAAATTAAAACCAAGTCGGATGGTTCAATTGGTCGTATAAAGCTAGATTTCTAGCTAAGAGATTCACCCAGCAGTATGTTATGGATTATGAGGCAACCTTTACTCAGCAAAGATGACTATTATTTCAGTTACCTCAAGAAATATATCTCAAATGGCTCCTGAGAACACTTTTTCGAATTGTGTTCCTCCAGAGGAAGTCTGTAGTACCCCTCCTAAAGACCAGAAGGTGGCCCTCAAACAAAAGAAAAAAAACGTAGTACTGCATCATCAGATAGCATTTGCATATGCAACTTGATTTACAGAATAAAATTCTTGCTTTGTACTCTCCAACTCAATAAAAATATCTCAATATTATTAGTTCACGGTTCAGCTAGAATATTCTTCTTCCTCTAATACTACGACTTGGAAAGTTAAAGCTCGAAATTATTTTCAACAAGAATTTGCAGCATGCTTGAACATAAATTGAGTTCATGAATTCTTACTTGAAAAGATGCAAATTGTTAAGATCTTTGTGGTTGAATCACCTTGCTTTCCACTTTCCAAAATCCAAAATCTTCATTTTCTTATACTCCAATGTGTCCCAATCTCAATAATGGAATGAGATTATTATTCCACAATCTAAGTGACAAAAACTGTGAGTTTTCACGTCAAAATAGTGTTTCTTGGTTAGTGTATTTTCCATACGAGTTTTGCACTCGTTTTGCCATCTTCTCTCTCCTTTTCTCTCAAGACGAGAATAGGAATTTGAGTAGGAGTTAAGGGAGGTTACGGGGAATTGTATGTTTGAATTTCGTGTTAAAATCGCTCCCTTCAATCATTTTGATGTTTTGCGAGTCGGGTCACCTCACTTGAACCCATATTTTCCAACAATTTTCGTAGCAACAAACGACAATATCAGCTTTCTGTGGTATAACAATTTGAAGGTCAAACTTATCAAGCGAAAATGAAGTCTAATTGAATTAGAAAGATGCAGATCCTCTTCTATGATCCCTGAAGTCTGTAAATCAGAAACTACAAGGGTTAACTATATGTCACATCCAAAGTGAGGAATGTTAAGGGATATAATCTCACGTCGAGTAAAGATGTAACATAAGACAATTTATAAATGATTGGACTACTCCTCTTAATAAGGGTGATCTTTTAAGATGAAACTCCAATTCTTAATATATTATAGTATCAGAGCCCATTAAGCTCTAACGAGCAATTCGATCCGGTTAAGACTCCAAAAGTGAACATACGGATTTCAAGATTAGTCTGCTCAAATGAGCCCCCATCTTGTGGGGGCATGTTAAGGGATATAATTTCATATCGAATAAAGATGTAAATATAAGCCAACATATAAAGGATTGAGATATTCTTCTTAATAAAATTGACATTTTAAAATGAAACATCAATTTTTTTAAGTGATGCTCTTCTTAATAAGGTTGACATTTTAATGTGGAAACTCAATTCTTAACAAGGAAGACCCTAATTACAACTGGGTGAAGGTATATCGACAAAATAATCGCTTGATCATTAGAGGAATCCCTTGGAATCAAGACAACCTTGTATCATAGCAATAGACCCGTTTATGTTTTTTTATCTCATTGATCCACTTATACCCGACAACATTTTGGGAGGGCGTAGAGAGATGAGTCAAGTACAATTATGAAGAAGTGCTTCAAATTCCATACGAAATATTATTACAAGACTTGGTGAGGGAGATATGTTGACAGTAAAATTTGGTGGAGAGTCCTGGCTGACACCACCTTACTTTCTTTGAGTGGTTTTAAAGGGGAAGGATAATGTCATTTGTATACTGATTTTTTTTACTATTGTTGACATTTGCATTGTTATCAACAAATAATTGAATGAAAAAATTATTTTTTTTGAATTGTCCAATTCGATAACGCGATGTGGTAAAGTGTAAATAATGAATGTACACCAAGCATGATTAAAATGAAAAACAAAATATCAAAGATAGTATTCGAATTTCAATATTAGCGTGCTCAAAAAGTCACCATCTTGAGTCACACAAGAATAAATATCGAAACTGTGACTAATATATAAGCTCTCTACATAAAAATTGAGCTATATTAAGTGTCCATTTTACAATTTAACGTGCTATGAAGGTTTCCTTTCGTATAAAGGAGATGTGAAGTAGTTCTGAAATTACAAACCGACATTATTGAGCTTTTTCTCAAGATTTTAATCTCAAAACACATTCTAATTTTTCTTCTTAGATAAAGGGTTTATAATTATATTGAGTCATATTGTGCTAAGAAAAAAATAAATGGTGTTAAAGCCAACGATTAATTTTAACGACATATTCCATAAAAAGCACAACTTTTTATCAATTTTCAGTTACATATTTCATTAACTTTTATTGAAATCTATTTAAGTCTTTCGATAAAAGTTTTATGAAACAATCCCGGATTAAAAAGTTTTGTGAAACAATCCCCGAACAAGTTGGTATGGATTGACAAAAGTTTTGTGAAACAACACCCAAAAGAACCTAGAACGTGAATGGATTGGCATACAAAAGCTTACAAAAGGAAATATTGACAATGACCAAAAAGGAATCTAGGACCAGGACATAGCCGTTGGATTTGTCGTCAGCTCTAATAAATCGCTAAACCAGTAAAAGGTGCATCATAATATATAATACACAAAAGTAGCCGTTCCCTGTCTAAAAATTTATAGCCGTTGCAATCCTCTGAATGCAACGTTAAAAATCTTGAAAGCGAGCCCCATTTAGTTTCCTTCTAATTAGGAGTCTCCTATCTTTGAGAATTAAAAACGTGTGGGGGACCAAATGGGGCGCCCAAATTATTTTAAAAGGAAATGATGATTAATTCATGACGACAGATGCCGACTCCTGTCTTTCCTCCTTTTCATCTCATTCAAAATCCATCTTCCAACTTTAAAGTGTAACGCTGGGAAACTTGCATAATCCATAACCTACAAAAAGTTAAAACAAAACTTGTCTAATAAAGCTAATGTGCATTTTAAATCATAATTGACAAGTGTAGGTAGATAGCAGTATTCAGAATGCTTCTTTTGTGTACAAGTCTTTGAGTCATCAACTCAACACTCGACCCTACTTAATGTCTGAACATTTCGATAAAGCTTTGACAGAAGTTCTCATCAAACTTGTACACTATAAATGTGTACAAGTCCTATTTAATTCTTGCTACCAAACATGATAACTGATATATAAATGTGTTGAAATTTCAAGTATGAGTTGTAAAGTGGTAATACTTACTTGGATTATGAGCAGTCTGCACAGCAAGGCCATTGAAGTAACAAGTCCCGCCACTCTTCTTAAACTGCGACCAATAAGAACTAAAAGCGTAACTTGCATGGTTAATCAAAGAATTGGGTTTGTAACACTTTCCACCCGGTTGGATCGGGTCACACGTCCGATTACCCTGACCACATGCATAAGACAGAGCCCCGGCCAGTGCGGTCCGGTTCGCTCCTTCGGCTACCACACACCAAATCTTACCCTTATAAGGCTCGTTGTTTGTAGGCTTAGGCAAGGGTGGGTACTCCGACTGTGGTGTCTTACCAGATAAATCAATAGGATAAACATAAGACCCGTTAGGATATAACAAACCAAAATGCCGCTCGGTACCTGGACCTGGCTTCTGGTTTTCGTTATATAAGGCGAAAATCATGGTTGAGATTACCACCCCGGGTCTAGCCGGAGTTCCAATAGGAGGCTTAGCCGTGAATTTCTTGACCACGTTTCTATTATACGTGGCGGCATTGTAAATATTTGCACCGATTTGATCAATGTCGCCACCATTAGGCCAACCAGTTTCGGCTATAAATAGCCGAATATTCGGGTACCCAAGTCTCTTCATGGCAAAAATAACAGAGTCAAGCATTTGATCCAACAAATTTGTGTAGGTCAAACCCGAAACTGGATCTTTGTAGGTAATGTTTGTGGCTGCTAGCAAAGCATAATCAAGATTGATTTGGGCTGGTTGATTTGCCCAAGCAAAATAAGTGTACACATCAACGAAGAAAAATGACTTAGTTCTGTCCAAGAAACGCAACAATGGCTTCATAACTTTATCCCTAATATCAGACCTAAAAGTACCATTAGACGGAGGGAATGAAGATTCTAATGCGTCCATTGCTAATGGAGTTCCAACTTTAATCTTCTTTAGACCAAATTTCTTCACAGACCATCTGATTTTACGCATAGCAGGTACAAGATTGAACCAGGTGGTGTTGGATGGGCTGCTCAAGATCTCATTCCCTACTAAGAGGTAACGGATCAGGGTTTTCGGGTAAAAGGGTACCACATTGGTTTTGACCCATTCATCTGCTAGTGTTTGGTTTGAAGAGATATTGGTGATGATTTCGTTCGGGACCATGACTGAGGCTTGAAGGTGAGTGCCTTTAAGGGCTTCGAGGATTTTTGTGTTGGCATCATAGATTTTGACACGTTTGGCTCCGAGTTTCTTGATTAGTTGAATCGATTTTGATTGCGTAGGCAGGTTGTTGCCCAGTTGACCGTAGCATATTCCAATCTTGGGCTCAATATCTCCATCTGCAAATCAAGAAAATAGAACAATGAGTTAAACTTAAAAGAACACATGATACACAAGTTAATGTTAATATATATGTGTGTATCTTACTGGAGAAAGAAGGGCATAGAGCTAGAAGAGAGAGCAGAAGAAATGGAAAGAAACCCATCTCCTAGATCTAGTCCAATCCTCTTTTCTGGGTCTTTTCGTGCTGGAAATTGATGAGATTTATGAAGGATTGGCGAATCTATGGTGGTTCAGAGAAAATGAAAGACAGGATATGATTTATGGAGGATTAGAGTCTAGAGATCCGGGAGAGACGTGTATAAAACGTCGAGCTCAAAAGGGATGTGTGAAAGGTGGGGTCGCTGTCGCGTGTCCTCGATATAGTCATTGTATTCACATATATAACCAATGATGGAGTCAACTGTTTGATAGTATAATCATACGTTTAGGGCTTGTTTGTTAAAATTTAATTATTTTTTTAATTCATCAAATTTTAATTTTAAAATCGTATGAACTTACAACTTTCAATCCATGTCAGAGTTATCGACTTGAGAAGATATAAATTAATTTTATGAATAAATATTATCTATTCAAGGGTACATTACAGATATAATTACTAAAGTTTTAGTAATTACACAAATTGTTACTGAAATTATTTTCTTATGATAATAGTTACTCGATTCTCATGGTTACACTAATCATTGATAAAAGAAATTAACGTTAAATCCTTCCTAATGCAATCAATTGCCAACAAGACGGTGGAATTTAATACATTAAGTCAACGAAAACTATTGTTAAAATGAACGTGAACTTATCATGCAGTTAAAGTCCAAAAATCTTACAAAAATTAAAGTTGCATTACATTTTCACATACAAAAGTATTTTATCCTTAGTCCCGAATAATTAAATTTTGTTGACTGTGTAATAAATAACATCGTTTAGTAATATGTTGGCATATAGAATTTAACATTAATGTCTTTGATAATTGATCATTAGTGTAATGGTTAGAATTTGAGTAAGTAAAAAATAATTAAGATGAATATTGACCTAATTCTCTTGTGCACTTATTTAAAAAGTATCATCAATATCATTTTCAAGGAGAATATTTAGGAAGACTTTCATAATTTATAAACTCAACTAACATATCCCAATCGTTTGGCATCTTTTTTTGCTATTAAAGATCCAGAATAATTTTTTATTAATTTAATTTTTTTTTAAAATTGATTTGTCAATAGTCAATAAAGTAGGCGAAGGGAGGTGAGGAAAAAAAATATACTATTTTTTATTTTTAAAATTATTATATTGTGTTTAAATTTTTTTCGCAAGTAAATTAGGTCTCCACTCAATTTGAGGTATTGCTCATTGCATAGCATGTAACATAATAGGATAATGTTATTCATAGTTGCTCACTGTTGATAGTCATCCTACGCGACAATTTGTTATTTGAAAAATCAATTTCTCATAATTTTATTGCCTCAAATAACAAAATACAAAGACGACTACCGATAGTGAATGACTATGAATAGCATTACTCAACCTAATAAGTCCGACATTCTTTATTAATAATTATACTTTTCGTTTGCAACAGTGCAACTACACAAATTTATTGAGTTAAATTTAGGTTCAATTAGTTGTAAATTCCATAATCACCACTCCTATAAAAGAGATGATGGCCAGATTACTGTTCATTTTTGCACTTTCTATTTCACAATTAAACTGGTTTGCCACTGTTCATTAATCGGTTGTGCACTGTTTATTCATAAATATCTCTCCACCGTTCATTAAATATCTCTTGCAGATCACTTCTCTATCGACTTTCTTCCTCATTCGCTTGTTTATTGTTGGAATTGCAAAGGCAGTTCGAGTTTGCAAAGCAAGCAAAGTCAACCGTGCGATTATCAGAAAGAAACGTTGTCGAATTGGTTCAGAAAATCCAACAACTCCGGATCAACGATTTCGATCTCCTCCACACCAACTCCGACAAAGAATAAATCACACCTGTAAGTGATTATACAATCAATTCAATTTTTTTATAATTCATTTTTTTCTGTCAAATGGTTTGTTCCTTTTTATTTTTTGTGTCTGTAGTCTTAAAATTGTGAGGAGAAAATTTCGAAAAAAAATTCTCATAATTATTAACTTTGAATGTCAGTAATAAAAATAAATAAATAAACAACGCGGACACCGTGCGGACACCAAGTCATGGTGTTCGCACACCATGCCCCTAGTGTCTGTGGTGTGTGAACACTAGTGTTCGCAAGGTTCGAACACCACACTCCACACTGTGTAAAGATTTTTTTTTTCTTTTTTCACACTTCGCGTTGTGCAAAGTGTGGTGTGCAGACACTAGGCACCGGTCTAGTGTGTGCGGAGATTTTTTTTTTTTTTTATGTTTTGTTTTCACACTCTGCGCTGTGCGGAGTGTGGTGTGCGGACACCAGACACAGTCCGCGCTGTGTGGAGAAATTTTTTTTTTCACACTTCTTGTTTTTTTTCCATTCGAAGTGTTGTTTTATTTTGTTTTACTATTATTTTTTCTTCACACAGCTACTAAAGTCTTTAAATAACAACTTGGAACACAGAGAAAATCTTCGTAGTATTATGTGCTACTGAATTAAATCAGAAAAGTTATAGTATTTCTTTTCATTAATTTGTTTCTTGCCATTTATTTTTTCAGGTGGAAGGATCAGCACATGCTTTAGTTATATTGTGATCTAACATTTATAAGTATCTGTTTTGCGTTAAACTATGAAGCACGCCTAAGAACTAAAATGGTCTTTGAATATATTATGTGATGCTGAATAAAATAGACAAATTTAGTCGTTCTGTTTATTAATTTATTTCTTTTATGCAAATGTGTGTGAAAATTTTGTAATATAATTTTTCATCTAATGTTAGAATTCAAAATACTAATATTACCTTAAAAATAATACAATATATGCATTGCACGAGGCAAAAATTAGTGTATCATAAAAGTGTATTATTCGTTTATCAGAATGTTACACTTTAGCTACTGACTTTACCTTTCTTGTACAAAAAAGTTGAGCAAAAAGAAGAAATGGATATTGTCCTCGGAGAATCGATTCAATATTTAGGGGAAGAAAAAGTATTTGGTCCCTAAAGTTTCAGAAATACTTCAGGTTGATCTTTGAAACTAAATTTATTTCAAATTAGTCACTAAAGCTTCCTAATTTTATATTTCCTTGCAAGCCTAAATTGTTCCAAAAAAGTTGACTAAGCGACGATTGAGGCTAACGTCGAAATTATTTAACAATGAACTAGTACATTGTGATATTGATAGCTTATATGTAGGATTTGACATTAATCTTGCTAACGAATTGACCATATTGGAAATGTTAAGAAACTTTAAGAATCCGTTTGATTAGTAAATGTGAAAAGACAGTTTCAATACCATATAAGTTGGAAAATAAAAATTCAAATACCTCATAGAAATGCATTTTTTATGAAATTGGCAAAAAACAAGTTTAAAGTAATTGTACCTTAGAATTCGAACTTCATCTCTACTTTCGTATCAAATAGTTAAAGTAGAAATTGAATTACTCGGACGTGACATTTTCCATGAAATTTGAACCAATCAAATGGATCCTAAGACTGATTTGGAATAAAAATTAATTTTTAAGATCAGCTTAGAATTTATCTGTAACTTTAAGGACCATCTTTAAATTTAGCACAAAAGGAAAGTGATAAAAGTTGGGTCTTTCTGACTCCTTGTTTGAGTGTGCTTTGTTATATTTGGAGGAAGCCGGCAAAAGTTGTTTACTTTTTCTAGGATACGGTTTGGAATTTAGAACTAAGCTTTATTAAAACTTGCAATAAGGTTAACGATATAATTCTTCTTAGTTACAACTCCCGACAAAGTCCACAATGATCAATTCCTAATCTTAAGTTTTCGAACAATTTAGTCAAAGGTTGTATAAAATTTTCCACAAGATTTTCTCGATGGTTTATGTCTAATTCCATTCTAAACTAAAAATTGAAAAATATGAACCAATTTTTGTATTTGAATTTCAAAACTATGTTATAGTATCGAATTTTAACTACTTCATTGGAAAAATCAAATGGTATCTAATAAAGGACGTTAAATATTTTATGACGATCGACCATCATCAGTTGAGTGACCAAATGGTGAGCTTATGAGCGGCATCATTGCTCATCAAAGTGATGATCTTTTGACTCGAATCCATGATCTAATCTTTAAAACTTTTTGTAGAATTGTTTTTTGACGTTGTTATCTAAAAATTATACGGTGTCCAATGAATAATACTACATTTTTATAATAATCAATCTCGATCATATGAGCAAACAACTTTGGACTTCGAGCATCTTTTATGACATTAGATTATTGTGTGAATAACTCAAACTTTGGACTTCGAGCAACATTGTTGTTCTCCAACACATATTAAAATTTTAATATTAGAAACGTGCTTAAAATAAAAATGTTCTTAAGCTTTTAAAATCCTTATATCGTAAATAGAATAACAATTATCTTATACACTATCACGTGTAGAATAGGCTTAAATCGTAAATAGAATAACAACGACTTATTTAATGTCACTTATCATTTAATGTCACATTAATGTCACCTAAATTTGAGTTATAATCAAAGAGTAATGCCTTTTAACCTCATTGGAATTACAACCATAATTTAGACAGTGTTAGATGATAGGTTAAATGAAAGGTGGAATTAAATGACTTATTTAATTTCACCTAATGTCACATTAACCCATCTAAATTGGAGTTGTAACGTGTGTAAGTCCACTGGCCAAAAAATGATGTGCCACTTACACAAAATGTGGCATGTATTTGACGAATGACACATTCAAAGAAAGTATCGAAAATGGCCCTGTTACCGTCGCTGTGGAAAATTACATACAGGAAATGACGAGGGCAATTCTGTCTTTTGAAATTGTAAACCAAGGGTAAAAATGGAATCAACACTAATATGAACGTTGGGGTAATTCAGATATGCAAACGGGGTTGGCCAGTTCGCTGTTCCAAAATTGCTAATGAGCTGATTTTAACCGTACTTGGACGACATTGGTGATTGAATCGTATTTCAGTGAACTCCGCGCTAAAAATATAAATTTGTTGCATCGAAGAATTCTTAAAAATAAAAATAAATCCTCGTTTGATATCCATTTTTTTTAAAATACATTTTTTTTTTTAATCATACAATTTTTTTATAAAATAATATTACAAGCAACTAAAAAAAATTTACGAACTCCCACTCGTTCCACCGACCCCAAACAGGGCCCACCCTCATTTCTTTCTCCATTACCAAGGTTAAGAAATATGGGAAAGAGAGTACTTTTTAGTTTTTACATGCCTAATGTAAATTTTGAGAAGCCAAAGTTGTCTTATTGCTATTGGTTATTGGGGTTGACCAATAAAATTCACCTTAATCTGTGTGAAAAGCATCTTAATTTTTTTTTTTTCTGTGAGATTATAAGTTGATGGATTTTATATAGTTTGTGTTATAAAAGTATCTCTAATAGATTCTTTAAACATGAAGTTCTCTCTTTTTTAAAGAGTCTAATATTTAAAATCATGCTTCAAAAAACTCTTTAAATTAGCATTTTAATTTAGAGAGTAAATTTGACCCTTCTCTTTATAATTAAATGCATTCAAAGTATTTCAGTTTTCAATATAAGAAAACAATAAAATAATTTAAAGAAAAGCTAGTTAAAATAAAAGTAAATAAAAATAATAAATATTTTTTTGAATTAGTAAAATTAAGTGTTAAATATAAAGAGATTGTTAGAGCACTTCAAAAATTTAACTCTCTAAATTTATAGTTGCTCTCCAAATGAACGAATATAGTCTTTAAAAATGGAGAGTCTCTTAAAGATATTTTAAGATAGATAAAAATTATGAGTCTAATGAAACATGCGGTTAAAAATGAAGTTTGACCCGTTTGTAATCTTAAATAAACTTTGTGAAATAGGAATTTCACGTTTAAAGCTTCTTTTGTTTGAATCTAGTGGAAATTACACTAAACTAGATTTTTTAAAATCCAACTTAAAAAATCAGATCTAAAGTTTGTTTATACAAAAAATTAGATATTAATACAAATAATAAAATTATTAAATATAATTAATCTACCACATCCACTCCACCTACTCCATAACATACTTTCAATACAAATTGTTCATTCTTAATTTGATCAAAAGTTGTGATAGACTAGTTTTTTTTTTTTTGTATATCATATTGTCTAATAATGTTCATGCAATGATTGTATTTTAGTTACGATCATGGCATCAAAAGAGCCATATGTGTTGGAGACTGCTTACTACGATTGATAGTTTTGTCGTGACATTGCAATATATGGCCAAAAAGTACTAGAATTATATGTGATCATGATAGGTCAAGGCCTTGTATCCATAAAAAATAGTGTAAATCATGATTCACTTTCAATAATTAAATGTTAACACCGAAAGACTTACACAAGTAATTTAGATGCATCCAATTCCATTTTCACCCAATCACTTTTTAACTGACTTATCTAAAAATCGCGTGGTGTCCAACGAAGGACACTAAACATTTTATGGTCATCATTCACAATCATGTAAGCGACCAACTTGTGGGCTAAAAAGTGGCATCTTTGCTCATTTACACGACGTTCTTGTGACTTTAATTCATAATTCGATCTATGATATAATTTGTTAAATTGCATTTTAACCATCTTATCTGAAAACCAATTGATATTCATTAAGGAAAGAATATGCCTTTTGTGACATTAGACTATTATTACGTGAATAACTCAAAACTCTTTGACTTCAAACAAACATTGTTGTTCTCCAACACATTTTTTAAAGTCTCAAAATAATCATGAATTATGCCACTTGTCATACACAGTGTGGGCATGTATTTGAATGTAAAATACCGAAATGGCCTTGTCATTGTTGATGTGGAAATTTACATGCAGGAAATGACGAGGGCAATTCTGTCTTTTGAAGTTGTAAACTAAGGGTAAAAATGGAATCAGGAATAATATGAACGTTGGGCAAAAATTCGGATATGCAAACAGGGTTGGCCAGTTTGCCGAATATATTATTGAAATATTGAATTTTCACACTTACAAATTGCTAATAAGTTGATTTTAACCATTCTTGGATGACATCGGATGATTGAACCGTATTTTAGTAAACTATGTGCCAAAAATATAAAATAATATATATATTTGATAGCTAAAAAATTTATATTTGGGGATTTTATATTTATGAATCTAGTACAACATTTTTTTTTTTTGGGTCGGCTTTAATTGCAAGCCATTTGTTATTTATGGACTCCCACTCATTCCACCAACCCAACAGGAATTTAAAAAAATGGTTCCTTTTTCACTGCAAAATATTCCAGCACTCTTCGGGGTCCACCCGTTTTTCCCGGACCCTACCATTTGAATAGGACCACGCAGGCCTCGTTCAAATAGGGACACCAAGAGACACCCCTATAGGTGGGTGGCCTATGCGAATAGGAGACGACACGATCTGAATGTTCAAGTAGGATATTTATAAGAATCAAATTTGGTTGGTGCGTATTAAAAATGTACACCAAGTTTGATAGCTCCCTCACAATAATGGGGGGATCCATTTTTTTATATTTGAAAGCGAGCCCCTCCAAAGGGGGATGTATAAGAGGCAAAATCCTAATAATAATCCTTTTTTCTCCCTCCATTTTCCAGTGTCTCATTACACTCTCAATTACCAAGGTTAAGAAATATGGGAACGAACGTACTTTTGACAGGACCATTATGTAAATTTTGAGAAGCCAAATTTGTCTTATTGTTATTGATTATCGGGGTTAACCAATATTCACATGGAAAAAGTCACGTTTACATAATATTTTTTCCCTGAAATTTATATAGGTATTGTGTTGGTAACACCTGATTAGCATTTTTTTCGGTTATGCTAACTGTCAATAACAAAATGACAACTAAAGGAAAATCTGTACATATAGCATAACTCTATTCACATTACCTGAGTGTGAAGTCGTATTAAAAATTAAAACTTTCAAGATACTTATTTCATACATGGAGACGAATATAAATTAAAAATTAAAACTCTACCGCTTTAATTACGTTGTCTGTTATGAGATCTAGAATATTATTATTATTATTGTTGTTTAAAAGAGAATGGTAAAGATATTATAAAATAGAAGTCACATGGAAAAAGTCACGTTTACATAATTTTTTTTCCCTGGAATTTATATAGGTGTTGTGTTGGTAGCACCCGATTAACATTTTTTTCTGTTATGCTAACTTTTAATAAAAAAATGACAGCTAAAGGAAAATCTGTACATATAGCATAACTCCATTCGCATTACCTAGGTGTGAAGGCGTATTAAAAAATAAAACTTTCAAGCTACTCATTTCATACATGGAGACGAAAATAAATTAAAAATTAAAACTCTACCGCATTAATTAAGTTTTCTG
>CAIGRB010143444.1:82069-104587 GCA_903798255.1 Fraxinus quadrangulata
CCAATAAAATATTCTTCTTAGATATTTCCTTTAAAAGGAAAATGTGTTGATACTTCCTATCCAGATTGTAAGTTTACCCTCTTCTACATGAATTAATTTACCAGCCAATTTGATCTACCTAAACATCCAATTCATCAAAATGCTTCACAAGTACCTCAAGCAATGTTAAAATTGGTCTAGCTCTCCGTCTTCTAGCCTATTCTAATTGAATAAAGCAGGGAGCTTCTTTAGATCTACACAAATGATGTGCCAACTACTCAAGTGGTCATCCCTTATATTCAACTCGTGCCACCTCCTTTTTGGCATATTTTACAATTTCTTATTTTATCCATCCTATTATAGTGAGAAGCCCATCTTAACATCCTCCTTTAATCATCTTAGTTCTATTAAATCACGTACAATAAAATATGTCATCTCTATGGAACACTCAAGCTGTTCTTGAAGCCTTAAATTAATTCACGGATTATACAAAATTCTCAGTCTAAAGTATATCAAAAACTGCTAATTTATCAATTTGTGCTCTCATAAAAAAGAATAGCAAGTAATCAGACCTCGCCATCAGATAATGGATAAAGCACTCACAGGATGGGGCACGTTGCTGTAATAAGGAAATTATTATCTTTCAGCTTCTCACAACTTCCTGATACATCTCAAAGTTCATATTCTGAAGGAATTATTCTAAAAGGCTGCAAGAGGCTTACCCCTTGAGGCACGGATGCCTCATGAGGCTTTCATTAAATGCATCATGCATATGCATTGAATGTCTTTTGTCAAGATTTGTGTGCCTTGTTTACTGAGGCTTATGCCTCAGGTTGGCTGAGGTATGAGCTCATTTTTCTAATGTTGTACCAATTTTATTTTTTTTCATAATCTTCATTTACAAGAAGGGAAGGGCAAGGGACATGTCCATTGCATGTGAAGGATGATGACGAAGAATGAGACGAAACCTTAGAGAGGAGAATAACTAGGGAATCAAATTTTAAAGATCCAAGAATATATGAGAGACTTCAAGACAAGTTTTACTTCTAGCAGCAGATTACAATTTTGTTATTCGATTACTAGTTTAAAAACTTAGCTTTTGCTACTTTATTGATCTACTTTATGTTTGTTTGCAAGTTGGACTTCAAATTTTGTTAATTTGTTTCATTATGGATCTTCAAGATGGTTTATAGTTTATCATGAGAATACTTTTTATATTATATTATTTTGAATTATTTTATAGGTTTGTCTCGAAGCTTATACCTCAGATCACACATATAAAATGCCTCAGTACTCAATCAAGTATTTTAAACATTGTCTAAAATCATCTTTCATTAACCTAATCATTCACAAAAATACCTTTTTTATAATGACTCGTGCTTAACGAGAAAAGAGTCGATGAATGCATCAAACGTGGTGCAATGAAAAAATGAAAAGCTAGTACCATTATTTAAATAAAGTCCTCAATACCATAAGGAAAGTAAAACTCATTACCTGACACCAAGATCTCTTTCTCCAGTTGAGCAGAGAAGCTCTGTAATAAAATGCAAATAATCTATCTGAGCGGAAATATAACGAGTCTAGCAACCAGAAACTGATGTTTACGTATGAAAAAGTATATGTAAAAACTCCTAGTCTGCCACCATCAAATAATGAAAATACACAGAAGGAAACAGCCACAAAGTGGCTGCTCAAACCAGAACCGACAACATCTGCAGTTATCAACCCAATTAGTTTGCAGTGCACTAAGAAATGCCCTCAACTACCTAGTCATTGCAAAACTAGACTGAAAAATCTGAAAGTTCCAAAATGCTATTCATGCATCTGAACATTGAATAAGCTAATGAAATTTGACTATTGACAGACCAATGAGCTTTTTATTCTGTTCCGATAGCATTTTTGCATTTCCACGACACCTAATGGTTTCTCAAACTACCATACACCTAGATCTAATGATTGTTTATAAATGAGAAAAAAGATAATATATTGGAAGGTTAAAATCTTACAAATGAATCAGCACAGGCTTCAGCAGCTTGCAGTCGTTCTTCATGCATGTCTTCTGTCATAAGTGGTGGATCCTACAATAAATTTAGAAATCATGTTATTCACAGATATTTGAGGGAGGGAGAGAGGCAGTAGGGGCAAAACTAGCTGCTCAAGATAATTAACCTGGGTGATTGGAGCATGCATAACCTCACGTGAGTGTAAAAGCATCATAGCAGGTAAAGCACCAGCTGAACCCCTCCTGTCATGTTCAGAAGACTTGCTTATAGCAGACGTTGCAATTTCATGATGTTTAGAGTCATAACTGGCTTCTTCAGTTTTAGGACCGAGCAAACCATTTGAAGCCGATTTGCTGTTAACATAAGTATAATAAATAAATCAAGGAAAAAGGGAAAAAATAAAAGTTAATTGCAAGAGATGTCAGTGTAAAAGAAAGTCAGATCAATAAAGAAACAGAATTATGTTGCAACTCTGTAACAGTAAAAGACCATTGCCGTCCACAGTGACGAGGGGAAAAGTTCACAATTGATCCATTCTTGAAATATCACCACGGTGCGCCACATATAATCTACTAGACATATCTTTCGGGGTTAGCACAGCCTAAAGTGAGGAACAACCCATGAATACACTGTACCAAGATATATAGAAAGAACAAGATACCACCAAACATGACCTCAACTAGCATTGTCGTCCTTAAAACATTTTACACTGACCATGTAAGGCAACTTACTAGTTATTACAACTGATATGAATTAGTGGTGCAACAACCAAACTATATCATGGACATGAATTTAACTTCAGATTGTAATTAAAAAGTACTAGCTCTACTCAATTCTGCTGATTTCACCAGAGTATATCCCTACATAAAGGGTCAAAAATATGTCACGAGAGCAATTTTGTAGCCTGGCAAACTACAAGAGCAGAAAAATTTATAGCCACGTGTAGAGAAAAAAAAGCGTATTTGTAACGTCAGTCATCCTTCGCCACATGTTGCCAAGTTCTCAAAGACTCGCCTCTTAAAACCACAACTTCAATAGTGCTACTATTGTGACTACTAATGGAAATTATTATTGTTCTTATTCCATTAGTGAAGAGAATCTAAAAGTCTAATTATGAAAATGATGTAGACACCAAGGCAATATATTCTATCTTTAGTTTTTTGATTTTCTAATCTCATTTTCTGGAAACTAATAGTAAAAGCTTGTCAGAGAGTGTACATACAAGCTGGCCAAACCTGCTTATAAGCAATTGTAGTGTTAAATGTTTATAAGAGAGTTAGTAAGCACAAAAGACGATAAAAGAACCATTAAGAGCTTGGAAGAATTTCAAAAAGCTAGGTTATCCCAGCTTCATTTTCTTTAAATGTTTGTCAAGAATTTAGGTTTGACCAAGTAAAAGATCACAGTCCACTACTTATTTTCTAAAATTCATTAATCACCCCTCCCAATCCCAATCCCCCAACCGAAGAGGTACCACACTCCTTCAGCATCAGGCTAGTCCTACTCCTCCCCTGACAATAACAGCCCAACTATCTCACCTTCCCCTGGGCACCCACCCACCATTAACAATACAACCTCCACATCAGCCACCAAAACCAATATGAAGTGAGGGTGGTGACATGGCTGTGGAGAATAGATTTAAAAAATAAAGAAAGAAGATTAATGAGCTGTGAGGAAGAAAAACAAAAGAAAAAAATGGAGGGATGGACCACGTGTTTGGTGGACAGAAAGACGGAAGAAAAAAAAAGAGAAAAATAAGAAAAGGAAAGGAAAAGTGACAAAACTACAAAAAAGTAAAACTTGAATGAATTATATTATTCAAATGTTGACCAAGTTATTAATGCAGTAATTCTTTAAGGTAAATAGATGTTAGAAACATTTGCACAAACAAGTTTACAATTTCAGGGTCCACACAAAAACTTATTTCCAATAAATTGGGGTTGGCCAGATGAATTTTTTATGCCACTTTCTTCACTTCATTACTACATCTATTAGAAGATTCAAAGCAACTAGATCCTAGCTAACACAACAGGGCATGTTAGTATTGGTCTACGCCTCCCTCTTTTAACTGTCTCTAACGATATTGTATCCCTCTAATGAGTGCAAGCCTCTTTAGTTCCACACAAATCATGCCCCCACTCACATATATTCCCTTATTTAATCATTAACCGGTGCCATCTCGACTTTTTACGTAGATTGTCATTTCTTTTCTTTTCCATTCTAGCATAATATCACATATCCATCTTAATATCCTCATTTCTACTAAGTTCATCTTATTATCCTTTAAAAATCCAACATTCTATAGTATTAGGCAAATGATGGTAGAGAGGCAAGTTAAATGTTGTTTAAAGAACAGTTAAATACTCAACTAGGGCTGCTTGGTTATGGTTTGTAAAAGAAGCACAGAACCAGAAGTGGAACTAACGTAAAAATGAAGATAAAGATAGAGGGACAAAGATGCAATGGATAGCGGAGGAGGAAGCCTCAAGCAGGTCAACACCTCAATGAGGGTGAGTTGGGATCCTAAAATTCAGTGAAGGAGGCTAAATGGAACAAGCACCTCATCAAACAGATGATTTATCTTTGTTTAGAAAAGAGACCATGTTATCTTTAAATTAATCAACATATTGATGCAACAAAGAAAATAGAAAGTGAAGAGAGAGAAGTAGAGAATAGTAAAGAAAAGAAGTGGGAGAGGAAGCGAGGAAGAGAGAGTAGGAGAGGAATTGGAGGAAGAAATTTCGTTATTCAATATTCTAATGCTCTCATAGGGAATATAGTGAAGTTATGACCCTCAATCTATTTCCTTAGTAAGAAAAACTGGGAGAGGAAATCTTTTCTTTCTACGAATAAGATAACGTGTTCAGTTAATTCAACAAATGAGCTTTTCTACCCCAGGGCCTGAAGGCCCACGGGTCAAATAAGGGAGTGGAGGCTCCCCCAATTCTTTTACCTTTCCACAGAGATTAGGGGATTGTCAGCCTCACTTTCAATGACTAGAGAGTACTCATGTATTTGGAAACTTAAGTTTCTATACGTGCCACAACTGAAAAACCATCAGTCTAAATAGAAATCGCCGTCTAAATGGAAATCACAAGGCTAAATAACATTCGATTTACATTCTTAGCAAGAAAGAAAATTCATTTATTTATCAATTCATTTCATAGTCTCTCATTGAGGACAGCAAAGATGTCCATTTGAAAAAAATTCCTAACTGATCAAAATTAGATTGTAATTACGCAAATAAATGATCTGTCACTTGTTCTTCACCTTTCACATTCACGGTCAAAACCTTCACTGACTTCACGAGGAGTGAAGAACCTTTGATCCTGAAGATCTTCCTGAATTTTAGTCAAACCAATACTTCATGTTAGAAGGCCAAGCACGATGTAATCCAAGCACTACAAAGAGAAAGATTAGAAGTAAATTACCATGGCATCATCAGGTGCGGAGTCATGTATACTCACGTCAGAAAGCTTTGGACCTTGTTGACGTTGTCTATCTATGCATATTGCAAGCTGAACACCAAAATAACAAATTCGTTAAATAATTTCGAGAAAGATAATTTCATAATAAGAGGCACAAAGAAGTAAAAACGGGTTCTGGATGTGCTGCAGGAAGAATGAGCCCCTCAAAGCATGTTACACTGAAATTAACACTATTGTGAATCCAGGATTTGAGAGTTACTACTCACAAAAGATTCATGTTCACATTTCAACTGATCAATCAATGCCGTGCGAAAACTGAGCATATGTCAATTTTATAACCAATAATAAATTCAAAAGACACAACTATTCGACTTTATCTTGTGAGTTCTCAGAAATCAATTTCCCTTAAGTAACATTGTACAATAGGTAACTATATAATACGCATTTGAAACCAAATCCTTTCCCCTATGTCAATGAAACAGTTTAAAAGCTTGTCGTAAACCGGAGAATACCATGCAACAAAATTGCCATCAATAAGACAAGAAAACTAACTCGTGCATGATCAAATTCACGAACCATTCATTTGTATATAACATATAAATAGTCTTACAATAACATAAGAAACTAACCATATGCTGTTTCTGATTGATCAAACACGTGGATAAGTCAATTACACCATTGGTTGGCATTCTTGGTAATGGTTGTAACTCTTCCCAACACCAACGAACTTCTCGAACAAACTCTATCCAGAGTACAGCAATAGCTAATGAAATGAACAATGATAATAGTAATAAGTGGAGTGAAAGGTTATTGAAAGAAAATCTGTACATGCAATATTATAGCAGCCCATTTGGCTCCTTCAGAATATCACACAAATAACTCATAAACTTGCATATTTACCATGTACATTACAATTGCCAAACCAAAGAGCATGTAAACAGAACTGAGCAAAAAGCGAGTCAAGTGGAGCGCCTTTAATAGCTCGAGAACCCTTATGTTCACCCACAGAGAGATATGGTTGAGCTTCTGCAACTACATGAGAAACAAATTAACATCAGCAATAATTAACATCCAAGTGCACCCAGAATCAGTACTAAAAAATTTAAGAGCTTGGCATCATGTAATCAGCAAGATAATGCATGCTTCACAGCCTTCAGTTTAGGAAGTACTATTTAGGGAGGTGCATTCAATTTGGACTTTTAAAGATTTTTATACACTTTTTTTAAGTGACTGACTTTTGAAGAATTACTCATAGATTTTACATAATCAATGAAAATCTTTCACAGATTTGTATGGACTTTCATTTAAAGAAATTTACTAAATTTAATTGGACTTTTATAAACTTTCATTTCAGAAGAAAAATAATTTGTATATAAAGCTATTTGTTGAATTATTTATTTCTGCATATGTGACTACTTCCGTCGCTAACAATATAAAAAATATAAGACACTTCAATTAGATAATTAAATAACCAAAATACCAAAAAAAAAAAAAAAAAAAANCCACTTTATACCCTGGTGAAAGAGATCTTTTAACACACGATCAAGAACTGTTGGTGGAGGAATGACTGCTGAAGACTTTAAATTGTCAGATCCTGAGTTCTCGATTGCTGGAGAAACAAAAAGAATGGTACAATAAAAATCATTAACTTGCACCCCAAAAAACTAGCATAACCAGAAGTTGAAGTTTGCCAAAGATGTCAAATGTATCAATAGTAATTCATATTCAACAAATAGACATACATCAAAATTCTTCGAACCTGACACGAAATCTTCCATAAATGGAGCCTCCAAGGACATTTCCAAGGCCTTAACCAGAAGGTACAACTGTGACGCGAATCCAACTGTCTTTCCATCAGAAATATCACTGCTGAACATGAATGAATACCGTCACCTCATCACTCAACAACCAAGGAGTAAAGATATTCATATCCATCATAGATTGAACATCCAAAATCAATAACAAACTAACTTCCCTAAACACGCATGGGTGGGGGAGAGAATTGCGGGAGACACCATGACCGTGACTCAGGGTGGGTTAACCATGACAAAATTATGAAAGTGACAGTTCACTATTCTGAATAAAAACTTCTGATGATTTTCTTGTCATCTCTCCTCGACAGTCAACTTCTTAATAAATCATTCATATTGGGAGGTGCAAACATGTATAAATTGGGAAAATGTGATTCTCATACATCCCTGTGGAACGTGTAATGTGATTGTCAAATAATTGTAGTTGACTAGGCTTAATTATGTTTAATTGTTTGATTAATTGTGGAAAAGAATTATAAATGCTAAATTTAGGAGAGAATTGTGTAGCTTACAAGGGAATTTCTTTACCTCTGTGTATAAATATACCAGTTTCATTGTTCAAAGATTGGAAAACTCGCTCAAAGCAAGGATGCTATCATTCTAAACATTTTTATTTTCAGTTAAGTTCTTTTCCAACCGGTTCAATACATATTCAATTTTGTTTAGTCTATTACTCTATTTTCATGGCAGTTCAAAATGTTCAGACTTGTTCACCACTGGGTTGATCACTTTTGCAATAGATTGCAGTACTTTAGTCCCTTAGATTACTTCGCTCTTATTTCTAGTGCTTTGAACCCACTGCTTTGAACCCGCTTGAACTTTTGCATATCATCTTATTTACTATTCAATCAATTGCTCAAAATGATTTCTGTCTGTTACTCTGTGTGGATACATACAGTAATCTTTTTTCTCAATCCCAGCAAGCCAGTCTCTCATCTTTTTGTACCTTCGCTCGTTCTACCATCTTAAATGATGCTTCTGATAGGAACCTGCTTTTGTGATTCAACTGATGGAATTCCCTTATTCTAGACCTGTTGAAGTTCGCACGCTAGTTGATAGAATTTCCTCTGCTGCCAGATGAAATGCCCTCTAATGCTATTGATATGGTCCTGTGAAGCTGCTGGCTAATAGATTGGTTAGGAAAACAGATGTTGTAAATGATTAAGTACAATTGAAGATGAAAATGTGGACGTATAAGTCTGTATTTCTTATTGTACTGAAATGGAAAATAGAAATCGAAAGACACTCCAAGGCATTCGAGAGGCTCGGCTCTCCTTGCTATTCTCACTACTTGCTTGAATGATCCTCTAATTCCCCTCCCCCATAACATATATAGACAACTCCTGACTATTATTTCCCCCCAAATGATAACAAACTACAACCGAAAATAATAACAGATTGCCTCTTATTCTTCTTGCATATGTGAACGTGATCGGGAGCCTATCATTACCCGCCGCTCCGAAATCCACCTTGTCCTCAAGGTGGAAGTTGTTGATGTCTTGGTCAATTCATCATGCAACCACACCATTTTCCTTGCTAGCACTTCAATCATGGTCATCATGGAAAAGGGATGTTTCAATCTTTTGAAGTGGACGGATTCACTCGGTCAAGCAACCGCCAAAAGTATAATATCCAAGGCAACTACATAGCCCGTTGCCCCTACCCACAAAACGTCCAATGTTTGAACCCGACGAGTTGAAAACAAATTATAGCTGACCACGACGTTGATTAACAATATCATATGGTCATAATCAATCTGCCCCTAGAATTTCATCATCCTTGAGAGCTCCATTTTTTCCCCATCCCCGTTTTCCATCTCGATGAAGCATACTTCCTCCAAATTATCAATAACCACCAACACTTGTAACTCTTTAATTTCACAATTATGGCCCACTAGATTTTCCTCGTCACAATGAAGGCAAAAAACATTTTCCATCCTCTTTCGAAGCTCCGAAACAATGAGTTGATTGTGTGGTTGTGATTGCTTCAGTTTGATGAATTTTGGAGTAATGGTAACTGATTTTGGGATTGAAAATGAAGGTGAAATTTGATTAAGAGGTGGGTTGAAGACCAATTTCAGGGGTGAAGGGAATCTTTGTTTTGCTAATTGGTGAGGAAGTGACAATATCCCTATGGTAAGAAGCAATTGGACTTGTATTTCCTTTTGGGCCTGATTCTCCTTGGGCTTGTTTAAAAAGTAAATTACCTTCTACTCGATGGGCCCTCTCCAAACCCAAGCCCACTTGTTTGTTTATATGAAAATGAGCCCCAATTTCTCGTCCATTCTCTTCCATTTTCTTCATCGCATTCTTCATCTCCTCTGGCAATAGTCCAGGCTCTTCCGACGAAGGAGAATCTAGGGCTTCCAACATCTCCTCTTCCTCTTTGGTCGTGCCTTCTTCATGATGCCGACAAATTTCTCTGGAAATGCCGACAAATTGCTCGAGCAACAAGTTCTTCAATTCTTTCCAAGTTCATACCGGTCGGAGTCGATCTACCTGTTGATATCAATTCCATGCTTCGCCGTCAAAACACGTTGTGGCAGTCTCCATTTTTTTTTGCCTCCGATAACTGATTTCTGGAAAAAATCTTCTCTGCTCTAGAGATCCACCACTCAGTACTACTGCCGTAGAAGATTATGAGTCGCCCTTGTGAATCCAATCCTAATTCCTCTTCTCGGTCACCTTCTTCCAGTCGCCTTAACATCTTTTCCAATTGATTCAATATCGATCCCCAACTCTCTTCCATTTCCTTGCTGAATTTTGTTGTCACCCTCCCTAGAATCGAGTGCTCTGATACCAATTGATAGGAACCTGTTTTTGTGATTCAACTGATGGAATGATAGGCCCCCGATTACATTCATATACACAAGAAGAATAAGAGACAATCTGTTATTATTTTCTGTTGTAGTTTGTTATCATTTGGGGGGAATGATAGTGAGTCAATTAGGAGTTGTCTATAAATGTTATGGGTGAGGGGAATTAGAGGATCATTCGAGCAAGTAATGAGAATAGTGAGGAGAGCCAAGCCTCTCGAATGCCTTGGAGTGTCTTTCGATTTCTATTTTTCATTTCAGTTCAATAAGAAATACAAATACAGACTTATACTTCCACACATTCATCTTCAATTGTACTTAATTATTTACAACATCTGTTTTTCTAACCAATCTATTAACCAGCAGCTTCACAGGACCATATTAGTAGCATTAGAGGGCATTTCATTTGGTAGCATAGGAAATTCTATCAATTGGCGTGCAAACTTTAGCAGGTCTAGAACAAGGGAATTTCATCAGTTGAATCACAAAAGCAAGTTCCTTTTAGCTTCTCATTCAATTTTTTTTTTAATTATTTGATTATGTTGCCACGGATCACGTGACTACCCAATCGAATTTATATGTTTCTTATACTCCTTTAGGTTGAGAGAGTTAAAATTGCTGCCGACAACAAATCACTAAAGATCTAAACTATGTTGAGTGTTTCCTGATCACTATGAATGTCTCTATTGAGTTTTTGGAATTTTTGCTGAAGCATATACTGTCAGACTCTTCCTTGAAAGTGGTTGCCTGCTTTACTTGACGAGGACAAAGCCTTTCCAATCCACCACCAGGTAATGTATAGAGTTGAAATTTTTTCTTCTGTAAAAGCGGTAAAAGATAAGATGGTTCAAAGCAGTAAGTAGGGGAGTTCGAGTTGGACAGAAACGGCCATAGAGCTCAATTTGTAGCTGTTTGACTGGAGCAAGGTAGGAATAAAAATACTTTTCCTTTATCACCGAAGGAAGCCATGGAATTGATCTCCAAAGTATATGAAGAGAAAGGTGAGGATTTAATTCCTTATGAAGAAGTAAACGATTTGTTCAAAGGATTGATGGAACTAAATATCAACAAGTTGCCAGAGTCTAAGAGTCCACATGAAGCTGATCGTGTAAGGATCAACTTCATTTCCTTGACCACGAGGTTTTGGGGCATAAGATCTTATATTGCTTTGCCCTGAGGCACAAAATTAGGAGGCTAACAACTGAAGGAACCATAAATGCCAAACTCTTGAAGACCATAGAGAAAGGTAAGATAAAGTCAGCATCCAACATGGCGACTTATTCTTGCCTCATGCAAGGATACCCCAATTCAAACAACAATTGGACTGATTTTCTCAAGGTTTTAAGCACATGATCCTTCAAGAATTTGGATGTAGATGGTCGCTGCATTCAACGTGGCGACTTTTTCTTGCCTCGTGCAAGGATATCCCAATTCAATTGGACCGATTTTCTCAAAGTTCCTTTTAAGGATTTAGACATAGAATAGCCCAACAATAATGCCAACACATTTTACTGCAAAATACATGAAACATTCCCAGGCACCGAGAGAATAAACATTAATTGAGATAATGTAAATAGCAACAGACTCTTACAGATTTTCAGAGAAACATGGATATAGGAGCCATTTCTCAGCTTCAAAGGGTGAGGCATTTTCCAATTCAGCCATCTCAAGAGAACTTTCAGCTGTTATCTCGGACCATATGGCAAGCAACTCAAATCCTGCATGAAATTATACTACAAATAAGAAAATTAAGTTTCCACCAGTTGAGAGATATTATAAGGATACATAAATAGTACAAACCAATTGTTTCTTTACAACAATGAAGTAGTGAATACTTAGTATCGTGGAAAAGAAGTTCCTTGGAAATTCGTGGCATATGTTTTAATAAGTGGATTTTCAACAATGTAGGAAATTAATTCGGGTGGACTCAGACAATTGCCCACGGAGTTGTGGTTGTTGGGTTTTTGGACATGCTTGTGTTCAAAAGGACTTGAAGTGTGCAATGTATAGTGCGAGGAATGCTGGGTCATGAGGGGGTGGGTTTATTCTTTTCTTCTTTTGATTTCTTTTTTGATTTGAAATTAGTTTTGTTCATTTGAATGTGAGGACAAATTGTCGTCCTTTCACGAAAATTAACATTTGTTTAATTCAGCTTGGAGAGAAACCATCCAAAACACATCTTCAATATGAAAATGGAAGGTGGGGACCTATGTTTTCAAAACTGATCCGGACATTGAACGGGAAAAGGTGAAGGGTTGGTCCAAGCAATAGTTAAACATAGTCAATTTTATATACAGAATATATAACCATAAATTAATTTTGATTAAGATAAATTAAAGATTATATCATTAAAGTAAACAACAAAGTTCTATAAGGGCATTAAAAATGGCATTAGAATTGTTATATTCTTACATCATTAAAAATAAAAAAATAATTCACAAGAATAAGTACTATTTTCAATTTTTTTTCTACTCTTAGATACCTGTGATAATATTTACCACACTTGTTCATTGTATCTTTGATTCTTTCTCTCTCTCTATTGACATTTTCATCAAAACTTCTCTCCTTCCCGTATAAGCACCCACACCACTCTCTCTCTCTCTCTCTCTCTCTCTCACTCATACACAATCTGCTGAAGAATAAAAATACCAAACCCATTCCATGCCCAGATTGTAACTCTTCACTGTTGGGAATCTACCTCTGTTTTCAATTTTGTGTCTAGATTTTCTCTCCTTCAATGTCTATGGCGAATGTGTATATCTTTGACAAAGTTGAGCTGTAGCACAACGGTGCAAATCAAGGTGGAGAATACAGAGTACAATTTATTTGCCTATTTAAAAAAAAAAAAAAAAAGGAAACCGGGAAAACCATGGACGGTTTCCGGTTTCCTACATACGGTTTTGTCAAACAATCTAAACCTCCAATTTCCAGTTTTTACGGTTGAACCATCCGGACCTTCCAATTTGAAAACATAGGTATGGAAACATTATGCCAAAAAATTTACAAGGGAACTCAAGTGACAAAGGTGCAAATAATGTGAACCATGATTGCAATTTTCAGTTAAACTTTTAGGGGTATCCCAAACTTCAATGGCAGTCTCAGTCTCTAGGGGAAGCTACTTGCTCTGTTTTATATACTTTAGGTACTTTTAGGATTGAGAACTAAAGTACTAGTGTCACAATTTTATAGATTTGAGTCATTGCTCAAATTAGCACGCAAATTTAGATTGTCATAGCTTCTTTCCCACATATAGAAAGGGGGGAACATTGTTTCAAAGCCTCGGACTTTCCTATTTGGCCTCTCCAAAGATTATCAATGAGATGATCTTTGCAGAGAAGTCTGAAAGGATTTGCAATGGCCAACTTTTGAACAGAGAAACGCTGTCACCCTCTACAGATTATCCATTTGAATCTCAATTATCACCACTGGTACAAACATCTAAAGACAATGAGATTAACAGCACACAATAAAATGGATCATAGTAACAGCAGCACCATGGTTACCTTTGACTGGGTCATCTGTAGTGTACCATTTACTCCAAGGACAATCATCATCCCATTGAGTTCTATTGCGAGTTTCACTTTCAGCATTCCTGCCAGATTCTGTGACGCCAACATCAGCTTCATGTACCTCATCGCTGTCATCATAGGTAGGGGTTCTGTAGGTTAACCTCATCTTAAAATGGATTTTGAATTGTTGCATTGACAGATCCACTTTGGTATAAGCCTTCAGCATATGTTTGAAAAGACAAAGTACCATGATATAAGTAAATAACTAGGGCAATTATTAATGTTCACAGATAAAGGAAAACATACCAGAGTAAAATTAAAAATCAACATAGAATATCTAACAAGCATTAACTTATGAATAAAATGTTTGACGTTTCCCACTTCGAAAAAAAGATCATTTGGAAAGGGAAACTTGTAAACAAGACTAGTAGAGTACAGGCAAAAGAAGGAACGCCTATCACGAATATCAATAGGTTTTAAAGCCTTAAAAATGTAATGAATTACCAAAACAAGAAACAATTAGACAAATAAATTGAGAACATACAAATTTAGAAACAAACAGCTCGTATAATCCTTCCAAATGCATGAGCTTTATTGGAACCTGGCTACCAATTCGGTCGGCTTCAAATCTTCTAGTGAAAACTGTTCCCATATTCTGGATACCTATATAAGCTTTACGAGAAGGATCGTGAACAGGAACAAAAGCTGGCCACAAACTGCATGTTATAAGCACAAAAGAAATCAGACATAGTTGTCACACATATGATCATTTTCCAGTGGCAGGCTCAAATAATAGGATTTCATTGCAGAATTATAGATTTCTCTTTAAAAAATTATTACATTTTAGCTGAGCAGAAAAATATTAAAAATAAATTATGAACATCTCCAAACAAGGGAATATAAGACAATGAGTATCACTCTCAGCAACCTTGGTTCTTGAGGCTTAGAAGGTTTACAACAACAAAATCAAGGTCATATTCTCCTCCCGAAAAATAATATCAACATGACCAAGTTAGTCAAATAATTTCCTAGAGTAGTTGCGAACACAAGCAATCAATAAAAAATATAGAAGCACAAACTAGATCAGCTAAGAGAAACTCAATGCTATGTGACTTCGTAATCTGACCTTTTTTGTTTATGCGTTAAAAGAAAGACATTGAGCTGGGCTTGCCCATTAATGTAGAAAGAAAACTGTCCTGGATGTAGGATACCCAAAAAACCTAGAATCTTATGGTGCTTTCTATAATCTTCTTCCCCAATCTTACTTGTCATTCTGTAGAATCTGTTCTAATTTTAAGATTGCCTGAACACCATACAATCTTATGACTTAATAAATTATCCACTGGTCAGAGTTCTCAATCCAAGAAACAAAAGAATTATATATTAAAGGATAAATTATAATCCAAACCTTCTTCAGTGTCCTGCTGCCATATTTATTCCTCAGTCACTATATTCTTTTTCCTAAACAAGGAATGGGTGAGTATAAAATCCAGATATGTGTGCTTGTTCATGCCTGTGTGTATAACAATGAATACATATACCTATATATACATAATGAATAACTAGAGAAAATATATACATGAGATAAAAGGATGGAATATAAATATCATATTATTTACAAACTTAGCCCCACTGGTCAAAGGCCTTGCTCATCATTTTTGGAAGACTACTATATATATGAGTGTGAGCATTAAAGTTGGCATGCAAACAAGGAGCAAGTCTGAACTTCAAACTTCAAGATTTCCGAGAGAACTCAAACCGCTAAATCAATGCCCTAAACTCTGCACATCATCAAGATCGACTTCTGACAGAGTGATCCATCGATAAGTAAATCTTGCTGTTACCAATGGAGCTGAGGGCACATCCAAAACAAGTATCACATTAGAAATGGTTCCAAAAATGTTACCTCCAGGGTTTAATCTTGTTACTACATGGGGGTTGGGAAAGAAGGTTTCACGTTATGGGGTGGTTAACTCAATAAAAGTTGTACATTTAAATAGAAAGGATAAACAAGAACCAGTCATGATTATGACAGTGAACTGATAACCATGGTCAAATAAGTTGTTTCTATGAGTGATAAATGGCCTATAACGATATCCATATAAAAACGTCACGATAATTTTAAATAACTATCTAAGTCTTGATAAGCTTGTTTAATGCAATATGATGCACAAACTCTAATTTTCTCCATCCTGTCTTGCCTATAAATTTCCATGACATAAGCAATGAGACCTGCACTCATAATCAACCTTATAATGCTTTTCATCTGTCTTTGCTCGAAAATCCAGTGCAGTGGAAGATCAAGAACCTGGAATGTAAAGCTTCCCTTAATTGTTTCCTGCTCCCTGAACAACCCTAAGGTTTATTCAATAGTTGCATCTTTTCTTACAAGTTCCAAAGAGTGGATCGTCCACTATGCATACCAAAATTCTAAAAACCAAATGTAGTCTTAGAATCCTATCTTCTTCCACTTCTAGCCAACCTCAGCTATGGTCTTAAGCCAAGTAAAATGCACCTTGTTTTACATCAAAACTTTTACAACTTAAAGTTAAAACAAGAATCAAACAAGTATCCAAGATAATTCATGGTATCAATACAAAAGTCAAGAAGAATACAATAGAATGAGCAATGACTGGTGAACCTGGAACAGTTAGACAGCGCAATAGCAACTGCACTCAAAAGCTTGCTGGCCTCTGGTGAATCAAGAACCACACCGCTTGCACTATGTGGAGCAATCAACTGACAGTATTCACACAATAAGAGAGGATATAACAAAGGAAATACTGTTGTTTAAGAAGAGAGAGAGAGAGTGAGGAGAAAAGAGAGACCACAAACTCTTTCACGCCAAAAGAGAGCTGCAGATCATGCAATGTCTGATTCCAATCAGCAACTTTTCCTGGACAAACAAGACTTATAATTAAGATATGAAATCTAGACATGAATATCCTGCAGCTCATTACAATAGCATATATCAGGTACCATCATTAGTCGTTTTGAAATAGTACTCCATGCAGTAGCTTTTCATAGCATACTTGAACTCAGACTTGACTTTGTACAAACCCTTTGAAAGATCCATAGGAACAGCACCCTTTACCTATTACCAAATAACAAAGGGTAACTGATATCAAATGAAGACAAGCAATAAAAATAAATAAATAAATAAAATACGAAGTTCAGAGTCATTGATCTAAGAATCGAGATAGATCATCATGACAGTGTCTCTAACAAGCTATCTGAACAGCCTTGCTAGACAAGCTACCCACAAATGATTCCAGATCAAAACGATTCATCAATTGTTTAAACCTTTCTTGGCAGCTCTGTTATATGAATTTTGTGTCCAATGGTCAGATTTGCGTAAAATCTACTATTTTATACTTGAAACATACACCTGTCGCAACATGGATTCATATAGAATATTTTAGAGTAGATAGGGGAGAGAGAAATGACATTAAGATGATTGAGCCTCAATAGAAAAGTCAGTGTAAGATAAGATAACAGCAAGCAAAACAATATATTGATCATGGAGATGACAAAGGCGTTCAAGAAATATCTCAGCATACTTTCATAATGAATTCAGATTCGTGAAGAGAAGGAAATCCACTGAAGCTTCAATGTGATAATTTTCATATCATAATATACAATAATGATCAAATTGAACGAATTTGGTGCATACCAGTAAGTTCTGGGGACCATCAGCCAACCACTGTCGACAAACCACCTCTATATCAGAAATAAACCTTCAACACAATGCACATTATTGGTATAATTACGGTATTCTGAGCATCTAAACCAGGTTTCTCTGTTGATAATCATACTTTTCCCATGAAGAGGCAAGTGTAAAATCATCAAAACGCGCAAGCTGCAGATTTATTACAACAAAAAAACAAAAACGGATGAAATCAAAACGAACACACTTGCATCCGAAACCCCGATGATTTGGGCAAAAAAAAATTATCCTACCTCTTCTTCTTCATCATCCTCTACAATGCTTTTTGAATTGCTAGTTGACGCCATGAAAGGAAGTACCTGTTAGAGTGAATTCGCGAATCAAATATATAAAAAAATTCAATAACTTTTTTTAAGGAAAAAAAAATATGGCAATTGTAGATCGACTATCATATAACCTTGATATTCTGGACGACGACGATCGTGCGCTGCGGTCAGGTGCACCTTGCAGAGCCGAAGAAAGTCGTGGTGGTAGATTTTGCGCTTCTCACATGCAAGGCGCTTCTTTCACGTTTCTAATAAAACACTGGAAATCACCCAAGTTTCAAAAATAATTTCATTATCATCACTAGAAAAGTTTTTGTTTCATTTTTGTCACCCGAGTTCTACAAAAAATAACAAAATCTGTTTGGTTACTAGGTTTATAATAAAATCCTTTCCTGGCAAACAGAATTCAATTTTAGTCACCAATCTTTCCCAATTCCAATTTACTAATGGTCCAAATGTGATTAAAGATGCCACATCGTGGTGCACTCTCAATTGCAGTAGTTTCAATATATCTATGTTTTAATTTATATATTAATGTAATTATAAGTGCTATGAAGCATAATTGAACTTCAATCTCAAGCAATTATTATCTGGCTATCATCTTCGGAAGCCGATGATTCTTTGCAATGTTACATTGGCTTTGCAATTAATCGGAAGTACATATCCAATTTAATGGAAGAATCAATTAAAATTACAAAGGATCCTCTAATTCCAATTACCAATTTGTGAAATACCAGCGACTAATTTGAAAATGTGTATGGATATTGAGGTTTTTATTTCTTAATGTTCAATTGATGTGGCAAGCAAGTCCTCGCAAATGGTCATATATGCATTCGTTAGTTTTAATGGCGAACTAAACATGTTCTTAAGTCGTCTAACAATGTCCAAACGAGTACTTTGACTGTAATTAAACTGAAGTTAAAATGATCTGATAGCTGTAAATTAAAGTTCAATGACCAAATTGCAGTTGATGTGAAAGTTGAATGTCTGTCGATGCAATTAATCCAATTTTCAATATGCAACTGATTAGGCCAATAAGTCCAAGTAAAGATGGCCACGTCTACAGTCGGTAGATGATTGAGATTTTGTTGGCTTCTTGCTTATTAGCGAGTACCTATATTATATTCTTAAGCAATGGTTCTGAATGGATAAAAAGTTCATTCGGCCTACTCTATTATAATTTAAACTCTGCAAAAACATGCACTTCACTTGATAAAATGGTAAACTATAGCTCTATTTAATTTTCAACAAAAGCTAAATTTATCTAGAAAGATTAAATGGAGTTAAATAAACTGATTGATTGAAAACAAGTTAAATAGACTTATTCCTATTTTCACACGAATTAAGAAAATTAAATTAATATAATTAGAAATATAATTTTTTCCTAAATTAAATGATTTAAATACGATTAATTTATACTTGTTGATAACAAGGTACACTAAATAAAAGCATATTAGAAAACTAAAAAATATTTATACTTTTAATAACGAAAGTGACCTATAATTTGGGACAGACGAAAAAAAAATCAAATCTATCTTTATTGGACGGATGGAGTATAAAGTTCGATGATCAAATTTCAACACGTAAGCATTCATGTATAAATGCTACATTCAAATTCAACATTGAGTATGGGAGTAGTCTAATATTATTGTTAAATTCGCCAAACATTTCTACGAACATCAGCTAATAGTTTTAAAACAGTTGCTTTAAAACAGGAAATTGAAGTAATAGACTACAGAAGAAAAGGATTAATAACCTTTCATGTATAAATACAACATACATCACCAACTCCATTGTTGATCTTTATGGTCTTCCATCTCCTGTAAATCTTTCTTCGTTCGAAGTCACTTTGCTTTCAGAATGTGGCGTCAAGTGAAGCATCCACCTGGTCGGCCTGGCCAGGTTCGATAATCAAGTTTTTGGTTGAAGGCAATCCTGCGGTTACATCTTCTTCAATGCCACACTCATTTGTACCTCTTCTGATCTTGAAATATCCATCCTGTAATTCGATAAATGGTCAAATTAATATCAAACTTTTTTTTGTAAGAATAAAACAAAGAAAGAAGAAAAATCTTGAGGATAGTGATAGTATGTTTATCTATGTTCAACTATAATATGAGAATGTGGGAATCATCATTTTCATTTTTAGTTGCCCAAAAGTTTCTTTTCAAAGTCAACCAAACATTTCATAAGACCCACAAGTATTATCCACCACTCATTCATATCAACTTATACCAAAAACTATAGAATATGGAATATTTAACTTTTTTGTAGCCTATAAATGACTTGGGAGAGAATCTCAAGGATTTAGCAGAATACATACATCACCCCAGCTTCTATTCCACTGATTTGCTAAAAGCTGCAAGAATTTGAGTAGAAAGTTAAATGTATTATCAGATATATATTCAAAAGGAACCAGAAGCTACAAAGAGTCATTACTTCTTACCCAATAATCCTCCCCATCATCTGTAGTTCCCCATCCTATTAGCTTCACAGCATGACCTCCCATCTCATCACCTGTCACGTGCTTGTAAACTCCGGACTTGTAATGAGCAAAATCCTGTGGATGATAATACACAGCAGTGTAAAGGAAGCTGAAAAAATAATTTTCAAGACCCAAAGTTTAAGGAAATAAACAAAATTCATGTAATGCCAGAGGAAGGGAATTTTCATGAATTAGCAATCAGCTGACTACTGAGTAGAAACATCCACTACAGGAGAATGAACATCAATGGCTGCAGTAAACTTGTTCTCAGAAGTAACAGGCATACTTTTATATGACAAAAAGTTTAAATATTCCCTTATGAAATAAGCACTTATTAATGGTATCCTAAAGTGCCATATCCTAATATAGGTACCAATGAGAAAACGAACAAAATATAACACTTCTATTTTACCTCATAGACAGTGAAAGCAACCTCAACTGGTCCATTCTTGTAGACTTCTGCCATAATACTGTGTGGATCAGAACTGATTCTATAAGCATTGACACTGAAGTGCTTTGAACCTTCCCAAAGAAGGTTCTTTTTTACACATCTTTTCTCACATATAGGTGTTGGGTATGCAGGCTCACAACCAGGGTGGGAACATCCAATATTATCGAAGTAAGGGTCACACTGCAAGAAGAAAAAATACCTCAAGTGGTTGAACGTGAATAAAGCAATACACTCGTGTAATTAATGGGATCATGGAGTATCTCAAACCATTTTAACTAATATAACTTGCATTCAAACCATTTTGACTAATATATCTTGTAATTAAGCCATTCTGATTGACGATGACGTGAATACTACCTCATCGGTGACAACACCATTCTGGACAAAGTATCGCCATGCTGAAATGGGGTAACCACCATCACAGCCATCACCACACATAAAGCCACAGCATGCCAGGAGATCATTGACAGATAGAGAAATATTCTGCAAAATGATCTTTTACATGTTTACAAGCACATATACGAATATACAGAAATGGAGAAGTGAAGCTTTGAAACAGGAAGTATGAATTTACCATGCCAAAATTAATACAGAAGCGGTCAGAGAGAGACTCAACAGCGCCAAAAGCCCAACAAGAACCACAATGTCCCTGATAAATAGAAAACCAAATTTGTTGAGAATCTCATTGACCATGAAACTTTGAATAGTGAAAATGTTAGGATGAGTACAGAATAAGTTACCTGATCTTTGATGTGAAAAAAGTTCAAAAAAAAAAAAAAGGGAAAGAAAATGATTAGTCTCTCTCTGATGGAAACATAACCCAATAAGGACTAGGGAATTAACTGACCAAGTATTCTTCCAATGGTACTACAGTGAGGAAAAGCAGTTCGTGCATCAAACTCTTTGGGCAACTTAAGACTTTTTGCATGAGTTACAACAGAAATGCTCTTCAAGTCACCTTCTGGCATTGGTTTGACTCCAAGAAGGTGCTTAAATTCAGCAACCTGGGGATCATTTAGTAGTTCCCGCCATGCAGGGGCAACAAAAGCTCAGAATAAAGCTAAAGATGGCCAATTCTCATGAAATGGTAAGTATTGTCTACCAAAAAACGTACTGTGTGGTTTGAAAATCGAGGGTTCATGGCAGCTCTCCATCCAGCTTCAGCATTTCCATTGATTAATTTAACGACTGACTCCTGCATGGCAATTGTGATAGTTATCTTCTGAAGCTGAATCTAGATTCTAATGGCAAATATCTGTCTTCATGAAGCGTAAGAGTACCTGAAGAATTTCTTTGTCAAGTTTCAGCTGAGGAATAGGCTTCACCGCAATGACCTGCAGAAAGAAGCTTTGAGTGAGTTGAAAAGACCATAACCATAACAGGAGGGCCTATTCTGCTCCCACCTATAATCATCTTGTTATATAAGCAAATATAATATAGGAATAGAAATAATTTTTTTGGAGATAAAAAAAAAGACCAATTAAAAGATATGCAAAAATTCCCAAAATTCAAATTTGTGGAATAAATTACGACCTATAATAATTCTTCAGGAAAAAATAAGTACTTTGTAGAACATTTCTTCTTCTTTCATTTATTCGAGTTCACCAAATAAAAATGGGCCACTTAAATGTAATAAATGATTACTCGAAAAAAAAAACCCTTGCTGTTTCTCTAATTGCAATAGCTAGGAGTTCTAATGATAACAATGACCTATATAAAAGGGCTGCATGTCACAATATCGTCGTACTTAAGTGCATTATTAACCACACGGATTGAAAAGAGGGTACAAATATTGTAGATTTGTGTACCAATGAGTATGAGAAAATTGATAAAAGACCCTAAGTAGCAAAGCCTTTATTAATTTTGTCATACTCATCCATTAAATAATATTTAATTACTTGAAGAATCTGATTTAAATTGTCAAGTTGAAAATAGTTATTTACTAAGATCTGATCATGAGTTATTAAATGGTAAAATGAATAAAAATTCGCAATTTGAAGGGCTATTCCAGAAGGCCCCAACGAATTCTTAATTGGAATTAGAG
>CAIGRB010143445.1:3569-21688 GCA_903798255.1 Fraxinus quadrangulata
TTTTTTTCCCTTCATGGACCATATTTTGACATCTTCAAGCCCAATACTCCACAACGTGAACCCTAGACCCAATTTGGACCGAATTTGGGTCAGAAAACCCAACAATCTCCACCTTGACACAAATTCCAATGCAATGAACGAAGCTCCAAAATTTCTTCACCTGGAAAGATAAGTCCGACTGCAGCGAAACACATTAAATTCTTCAACTTGAACCAAATCTCTCCAACATTCGAAAATATTATTCCTCTTCCACCATATCCAAACACGGATACAGATGAACCCAACCCCCGGGTTCCCAAAATTCACAAAAAATTCAAAATTTACCAAATAGGGTCGAAACATACCTAATAACAGAATCTCCACTAAATGCTTTAACTGAAGGCCCCTGACTAGACTCGTCACCTTCAACAACTTCAAAAACATGCTCATCCAGATCAGCATCCACATACTTATTTCCAATGGATCTCTCCCTAGCCGTTGAATACAATGGAACCGCAGACTGTGGTGGCAAATCGGAATCCATATCCCTCAAACTCGATAGAGTAGTATTCTCCAAAATATACCCAAATTCAACTCCTAACGGCATTGTACCAAACTGTATATCCACAACGGTACCAAACTTGTGCTGATGTTTCTTCACTGATTCTATCCAACCTTGTAAGATGTATAACTGGGACTTTCTCCGCCCCTCCAACACAACACGGACACCCTTCCGGACCTTCAAGACTCTACCTGCACCAAAGAACGTGTACCCTCTCGATTTCAGGGATTCAACGAGATGATGTTCTTTTTCAAGTCTGGAACATGTCGAACCTGACCAAGTGTTCTGGTTGTTCCATCCACCAACTTCAATCTGACTCTTCCAATACCGGTTATTCGACAAGATTCTTTGTTTCCCATAACAACAGCACCCTGCGTCACCATTTCATATTATTCAAACAAATCCCTATTGGGACTCATATAAAACGCACCATCTGTATCCAAAATCCACTACTCGTTAGGCTTGAATTCCACTTTACAAATATTTAAAAGTTCTCCATCACTTACAAAGTTCTCTGCGATGTCTGCTTCACCTGAAATCTCTGATTTTCTCCCATGATTTGTAGCTGAATTACCCTTACCATGCAGCTTCTCGCAATCTTGCTTGATGTGTCATTTCTTCTTACAGTAAAAACAGACCCTATTGCTGAAATCCACCCTCGACTTGCCTCTTCGCCAATCACCACTAACTACAGGAGCTTCATCACCTCTAGAACTAGCTCCAACTAGATGCTTCAGCTTCTCATTTGATAACAAAGTATCATAAGCTTCTTCAATGGTAAGTGTGTCACGACTGTACAGAATCGTGTCCCTAAACGATGAAATGAACTAGGCAGCGAGCACAACAGGATTAAGGCCAAGTCCTCTTCATCATATTTTACCTCTAACGTCTCCAGATCAACGGCAAACTCCTTAAACATAGCCAGATGATCTTCCAATGATCCGTCTTCTGCCATGCGATGAGAATAAAGCCTCTGCTTCAGATGTAATTTGCTGGTCAGACTTTTTGTTATGCACAATTACTCCAGTTTCAACCACAATGCAGCCGCTGTCTTCTCCTTCTAGACGTTCATATTGTTAGATAGATGAAGATGAATCTGCGAAAGTACCTTGCAATCCTTCCGTTACTTCTCCTCTGTTGTCCAAGTTGTAGGCATTTTATCAAATTCCAACAAAGCATCATCCAAATTCATCTGCGCCAATATAGCTCTCATCTTCACTTGGCACTGCGATCCAACAGCGAAATATCATACTTCATGGTAGCCATCGATAACAAAAATTTCGAACGAATCAAATCCTTACTCTGCGAAACTACTGAACCTTGCTCTGATACCACTTGTTAGGAATTTGAGGAGGTGATATGGCGTGATATGAAATATAGATCACACACAAAAAAAGATTAAAATAAAGCAAATAAGAAGAAGAGAATTGGCATGGGAACCGAATACTTTATTAACAACCAATTGAGAGAAAATACAATTATACAACTAAATATCTAATAAACTGAATGAAGAGCCTAGTATTTATAAAAGAACTATCCAAAACCCTAAAACAAGGAAACTATGTCAAAAATTGCGTAAAATTCGAAAAATAAGGAAAAAATTACGACCCATCGCTCAAGCTCGGGCGACGGGCTGTCGCTCAGCGACAAGCGATCGAAGTCTTCCCTACTCCAATTTTGCTCTTTTCGCTCGACCAGGAGTCGAGCAATCGTCCAACGCCGTCAATCCGTCCTTTTTTTTTCCTTCGTGGACTCTATTTTGACATCTTCAAGCCCAATACTCCATAACGTGAAACCGTAGACCCAATTTGGATCGAATTTGGGTCACAAAACCCAACCTGCATTAATATGTATTCATTATCTCACTTATATCCTTACTTTTTCTTCGTCATATTTTATTTTTAACATTTCATTTTTTAGAAAATTTTGTTCTTAATTATGGTTTTCGTCTAAAAATATTTGTCAATGTGCTTTAATATGATGATCAAATATTTAGTCGCATTTTTACATTATTATTTTTTTTGCTTGTTTAAAAATACATTGGATAAATTAATCTTTTTACTTTATCTTAAAGAAAATTTAGGAGATAAATCATAATTCGAAACAATCTATAATATTTGAGAATAAGAATGTGAGGAAAAAGTTTGACATATATAAATATAATAATGTGCAAAGATTATAAACTTTTCATATAATTAAAATGTAATTTAATTATTAAAATTTGTTGTGTGAATATATATTTAGCATTTCGAGAAATCTAATGAAAGACGGCGATAGTTATGGGCGACCTTGGAAATGGAGAAAGCTTGTCTTGTTGCTATTTTCCAAACTATTCTTTGTTTTCCTTTTGGAGAAAATACGTCCACTAGTTCTAAATTTAAAAAATTGCGTGCTCATCCATTCTACTAGTAAAAAAAAGTACACGCAATGCACCCCAGGGCACATCCGAGTTGGTGGAACAATTGTACTTGTGGGCTAGCAACCCCAGCGTAGAGAGTTCGATTCCTGGAAGGCACAATTCTTGGAAGAGAGATTTATCTCAAAGGTAAAGCATTATGGAAGGCAGTGGGGAGAGCTCTCTTGGGGCCAGAAGTATAAGCAATGCAGGAACCTAGGAGCTAACAAGGGCATAACCCGCGATTAACCTCCTCGAGTCGCTGAGGGGCCAGTGGCTAGGGGTCCAGGATTTAGTCTGGCAAATCTGGGATACCTGGATATCAAAAAAAAAAAAAAAAGTATACGCAATTATATAGGGCTACCTTACCCAATCCCATAAACTATTGCATCAACCCCAGTTGCTGTGAACCACCACTCAAACACGATACACCACCGTCACCAAACATTTCATCAAGTACCAGCAACCTCCCACCTTGTCATACCACCATCCACCAACATCATCATTTACTAGGAAGATTTATGCTCGAGAGTAGGAAAATTGATGCTTCGGAGGTGTATAAAATTCGATTCGTCCACATAGTGCGACCATAGTAAATGTTGTACCATATTTTATTTGCGAAAAAGACCTCCTGCTTTTTCTCACTACAACACTTATGTCTTAAAATTTTTTATTGCATTCTTATTTAGCCTTCAATTCATTAGCGTATTTTGTCCTCAATAAAGGTTTTTATCCAAATATTTTTTGTTACCATGATTTGAAATGAGAGGCAATTTTTTTGTTGAACTTTTGTAATTTTTTACTTGTGTAAATATACAAGGAGATAAAAGTTTTTAGGTAAATAAATTTTGTATGATAATTATTATTAAGGCAAGAAGCACTAATTAATGAAATGTTGAAGATAAACATGCGAAGAAAAAAGTTAAGGACATAAGTGCGACTACAAGCGAAAATTAAAGCTCTCATTGCAATTAAAATATGGTGTGTTAAAAAAAATTTAGTGTAGCAAAACAAAAAATATTGAATATTGGTTTCAAACACTATTCACACAATGAAGGTAAGGAGCAATATTGAGATGCCTATTAATGTTTAAAAAAAGCATGTAAAATCAAAAGAAACCCGACATAACTATAAAAATCATTAATTGAATATAGTGGGTGTAGTTCTCTAGATCTAGTGAGATTTAGCTATCAACATATTGTAGCTCTGACGAGCCACAACGAAATAGTGTACACTCTGACATTCAAGTCAGATCATGAAGAATATTGAGTGTGGAAGAGACATAATGAATAAAAATATGAGCGTTCAATTTTAGATTATAATCACAAGCCTTACACTTGAATTAAGTTGAGAAAGAACACATGGTGAACTTTGAATGTGAGATGATTGAGTATTCATACGTGGAGGGAGCAAATAGAAGAGGCCCCATTGATTGCTTAACACGTAGTCTTATCTTAATGGCTCACTTGTCATGTTTAATTATATCAATCAATAGCTATCATAAGCATGTGATTTCCATAGCCCAAATATATGCTGAAAAATTGATCTGATCAGACATCGTTGCTGGAGAGCTGCTACATCATTGACTTTGTTCAGTGTACTCAATGTAAATTGGTCGAGGAGAGGCTTGTAGCAAATGTACCTTGCCTCGAATATATGCTGCATCGAAAAGGTGATGCATCGTCTTGAATAATAATATTATTTTGAGCGAGGCATCTAAAGGTATGGCCTAATCATCTAGAGGTTGGAGTGCTGATCTTGCGTGGTCTTTTACTGAGTTGACTGTCATGTAACCTACCTAATAGGTAGATGCATAACAGTGCGTCATAAAATTTTAAACTTTAGGCTTTTTCCTTCTAAAAAATTAATGGCACGAAGGAAGGAAATCGTCTTTTCAAATATGTTCTTTCAATGCCTACAATCATTTAAAAGTCTTTTAAATGATTTAAGTAAAATTTCGAATCAGAAACTCAGATTCAATGGTGTATTTTTCAGGTTAATGAAAACTTTGATAATAGATGAAAGAGAATTTTGATATGTTGGTGACGTGAAATGTGAACAAGAAGATTTGATATTATGTGGGAAGTGAAGAATATGATGGTCTAAACTAAATGACTAGATGAGGTGCAAATATTATAGCGTATTTTTATTTAGTATCTTAATGTTAGGTTTTGTTAATGGCTTAGATATGCATTAAAGAATCAACTATTAAAAATTTAAAAATTCCTATAATTGCAATTTAAAAATTACACTTCAAGAATATTCAATAGTCTTAATTTCTCTTGAGGTCTATAGCCTAACAAGTTGATGCAATCTAGAAAGAAGAAGATTTCATAGGAAAGTGAGATCAGGTTTAAAAAAAATAAAAATAAATTACACCTACACCTAGTTTTAAAATACCATTTTCATAAATCTGGTATCTAGTTTCATAATACAAAAATCAAGTTTTAATTAAAGATTTTAAAAAAATATTTATTTTTATTTTTATATCTACCTACACTATCCAAACCCTAAACTAATCCACATCCTCTCCTTTCTCATCGTCTCTCAGTCTCTCCAACTTCTCTCTTCTCCACTCTACTCCCTCTCTGCCGGCAGCCCAGTCTCCACGAGACGGCACAACCTCGTCCAACGGCTTAATGCAGATCTAGTAGTCTTGGTGCAGATCCATTCTTCTTCTTCTTCTTTTTTTTGATTGATGCGGTGGAGGTGTTCTGTGCGGTGTTGGTGGAGGTGTGAGTGTCGCTGCTTCAACGTGAAGTGTGAACCGGTGTGTGTGAGTACGGTGCTGTGTGAACGGGTGTGCGTACGTGCGTGCGATGTTGTGGGTGAATGAACTGCTAATGGGTGTGCGTGCGTGCGTGCGGGTGTGTGTGTGGTGTCGTGGGTGGGATGAGATGGACGTGGGTGTCTGTAACCAATTATTTGGTTGATTGTGACCAATAATTGGTTAATATTTGACAAATTAATAATGTGTGACGTAAAAATTGTGACTGTGACTCACATTTTATTAAGTTATAATCGAGTTCTGATCAATAAAAGTAATATGTGACCTATAATTTGATATTTTGTGACTATAAAATAAGTTGTGTTTATAAATTTGTGATGTGACCGATGAACAAATTGTGAGTTTTAAATTTTTAATTTGTGATCGATGAACAAACTGTGACCTATAAATTTTTTGAATTGTAACCTTAAAATTTTTGAATTGTGACCAAATAGCATATATCTGTGACGTTTATATATTTATTAATAAATAAATAATTAAATTATAAATAAATTTTAGTGAAAACCTGATTTTTGAAATTTAAANCTTTATATATTTATTAATAAAACAGATAACTAATTAATTAATTCATAAATAAACAAATTTTAATGAAAACATGATTTTTGAAATTTAAAATATCTATCCTTAATTTTGAAATTGTGATACTTAAATACTGTATTGTTCCAAAAAAAAAATGTCTATTTTTGGAGAATTTTGTGTCTATTGTGAATGGAAATGGCCCAGTGAGCAAAAATCATCAGCTTTGCCCATGATGTACATCCTGTTTCGGACCAATTAGGCTTTGAAAACACATTTTTTATTATCCAAAATTTATTCACTACCCTAAAATACGAATTGTAAGTCTTATGGCAATTAATTGATTTGATTATAGCCCATATTTGACAATCATACTTAACAAAAAAAAAAAAAAGTTCTTTTGAATAGTGATTTTTAGGAGAGTGTGTAGTTAAAAAGTAGAAAATTTTTGCATTTACGTGCAGAATATTTTATTGTGTCAATGTGGTTGAAAATGAGTATGTAAAAAAAGAGTTTGAAAAACATGATTGTAAAAAAGGGGCATAATAAAATTCGTGAAGAGTTTCACTCAAATATTGTCTCTTTTTTGGCATTCGTGAATGAATCAACAAGATTGAATTTTTCACGAGATTTTATTTTTTCCTATAATCTTCGGATACGTCATTGGCGAGCCTTTAAAATGATAATTTCATATGCCTTTTTAGTGGTACTTGACTTTAGTCAGTTTATCGGATGCAGGCTGTGCTTATCAAAATTGGAAACATAAAAACTCATTTGACATACAGGCAAGCGAAACTGAGGCAAATGGCAACTCTTATTTTCATTTTAGCATCGCTTTCGACTACCTCAAAACACACCGCCACAGTCCAAAAAATTGTGAAAATCCTGAAGTAAGCCACCTTTTGGATAAATTTAAGAAACAAATAAATGAGAAGAAAGAATTAACAAAATTTAGTTACCTAAAATAACGGCTTGTAACTTTCTCTCTCCAATAAAAAATCTAACTTTTTCTCTTGAGAAAAAAAAAACTTCCATGTTTTGTTGTCACTTGACAAAACCATTGTGACTTTGTAACCATAATAATTTGAACTATTGGACATGTGGCCGTGTAATTTATAGTTGTGATTGTTTTGTAATTGTGATAGCTGAGCTTGAATCATAACATGATACCGTACTCTACATTGTCGTGTTTATCACTCCTCTATTAAAATAGGCAACTTTGTATTTCATTATTGTCACATGAGTTTTCACACTTGTCGTGTTCTAACCGGGTTCCGCTACAGTGAACTGTCGTTCTTTGTTGGCTAATTGGTATTTCAATTCCAGTTGATATTTTAATTAAATATCTTCACGTACGCGCGCGCGCGCGCACACACACACACACACACACATATATATATATATATATATATATATATAATATCTCTTCTGCGTGAGAATCAACACAATTAAAATTAGTAACTTATTCACAATCATAAACACAAACTACCATATTCATTTTCGTGCTTCCAAAGTTGTTTACTATCATCTTCTTTCCATACTACAAATATTAAATCTAGAAGATTTGTTTCCTGTTTATGTGGGAATTCAGCATTGTTCTACTTTGGTTACTTGTGAAGATTTGTTTCCTGTTTCTGTGGGAATTGAACATTGTTTACTTTGTTGCTTCTTCATCGGTAAATTACGTTCATAATTGTTTCCTCTTGCTTCTTCATTCGTGAATTACATTCTCATTTAATAAGATTATATTATATTATATATAGATTATATATGAAAATTTTATTGAGTAAAAAACAATAGTAATCTTATGTTTAGCCTGCGTGCATTAGGGAGACATATATATAGATGTGAAAAGAGTTTTCATTTGTAAATAATGTTCATTTGATAAGATATATAGAAAAAGCAATGAAAATGTTAGAGTAAAAATAAATAAAAATTAAATATTTATGTGCAGTCAGAGCATGAGCTCTGTAGCACTGCGGAGCTTCTGCTCTGTATGCTGTGGAGTAAAAAATTAGAGTAATCTTATATTTAGCCTGTGTGCATTAGGGGGACATATAAATGTCAAAAGAGTTTCCATTTGTAAATAATGTTCATTTGATAAGATATATATAGAAAAAACAATAAAAATTTTATTGAGCAAAAATAAATAAAAATTAAATATTTATGTGAAGTCGGAGCACGAGCTCCGCATTTCTACGGAGCTCGTGCTCCGCAGTGGAGGTCGTGCTTCACAGAAATCTACGGAGCACACAGAGCACGAGCTCCGCATTGATGCAGAGCAGTCTCGTGGAGCTCGTGCGTGCTCCACATTTCTGTGGAGTATGCGCCATACTACTTTTGTTTTCTATTTTTCTTTTCATTTTCTGTATCACTTTTATTTTTTTATTTATGTTTAATATAAATGTGAAAATAAATACATAATTGAAAATAATTATTTATATTTTTTTCCTATTAACCAATAAGATATTCATTGCATACACCATACAAAAACCAAATGTTTGATATCTATGGATACCAAATAACACCAGGTATATGTCTATGATGTCTACACACCAATGCCATGATAATGTTCCCCTGTTCCACATCTTTGAAAACCAATGACACTTCTATTCTCTACAACATACATACATCAAATGTCTAATGTCGCATATACCAAATTCGTATATGCCATGATGTTTACACACCAATGTCAATTTTTCCCCCCACGTTATACTTCTTCTTGTTATTAAAATATTCTCCTTCTTATTAAACGAAAATTTCTGAAATAATTAGTAATAATTAATTTATAATAGTTCATTTCTTCCCTAGTTGCATTTAAATCTCATTTTCATTTGTTCTCATTGCTATTCATTTCTCTCTCCCTTCTAAGAATTTCTTCCTTTGTTGAATTCCTCTTCTGTTTCGTAATATACAATAGTATGAAAAAATATGTCATAATTGTGTTTAAATTTCATTTCATGAATATTTAATAGAACAATTGTATTGAATTTTGTGAGCATATATTATTTAATGACTTCAAATTTATGCTTTTCATATAGAGAATATTATAGTTATACAAAAGTTATTATTACTTGTTAATTGTCACTAACAATACAATATTTTCTGCTCCATTCAGACAATACTAAATTCAATATCCTTATGGATTATCTGGACACATCTGGTAATGACGAGTCTGATGTCCAAACAATTTCCAAAACCACAAGTAAATCATATAATGCTTTCATTCGTCAACAACAAAATAAAAGACGCTGCGAATAGAAGAAATCAAATTCAAACTATAAGTATTGATCATCGTAAAAGAATAAATAACTCTATCTTATCTTAAACTAATAATTCTGGTGTTTCTTATCATGGGGTTTCTACTTCACGAAAACAATCGACAAATATTTATAACTTGTTCAATATACCAGCTACTGCATTTGTATTACCAACATGTACCTACTGTAAATATTGTGGTGCATACAAGTTTCATAGAGAAAGTAAAGTTTTTGTTGCTTCGATAGTAAAGTCAAACTTTTTATGCCTGATTCACCAAATGAATTGTACGAATTATTTACTTCTACAGAACCTACATATACAAAATTCAAAAAAATATCACGTGGATATAATAACCACTTCGCATTCACTTCATTTAGTGTGAAATATGACAAGGATATCTTCCAATCATAACGAAGTATTTACACATTCTGAATTGAAGGACAGGTATATCATTATGTAAATCAGCTCATGCCAAAAAATAATTTGCCAAATTGTATGCAATTATATTTTTATAATACAGATAATGAAATTCAAAATCGTATGAACATTTCAGAAAACTTAGTAGAATGTACTTTGATTCTTATAATTAAAATCTTACAGGTAAATCCATTTAGTAGATTCTTTAGGTCTTTAAGTCACATAACCAATTTGAAAAATCATAAAATATAGATAAGATGTCACCCTGTACTAGATCAGAGAGTTTTCAATATTCCTTTAAAATCTCATGTAGCTACTGTATTGGTTGAAGATGATGAAAATGCAAATAATCATGTTCGTGATATTACTATATATGGTCATTCTAGTATTTCACATAAGGTTCATTATTATTATGGTTGTTATGATCCTTTACAATATCTTTTGCTTTTCCCATTTGATGAATCTGGTTGGCATGAAGGCATTGAAAGATATAAACACACATTTTTCCAACCTGAGAATTTGATTCACCATGGTGTGGTTCCTCAAACAATAAATTCTTCTGCAGCTGTAATTATTGAAAAAGAAGCTAATGGTTTGTTGATATGCTTTCTTACTTATATACTTTTTTTAACATTAAAAATATGGATGTTTTAATTGAATATAAAAATTGTTTTATTTCTTCTTATGCAGTACTTAATAAAATGAAGAAACAAATCTCAAGTTCCATGTCGGGAACATTATGCATACAAGCTTAAATTAGGTGCTCAGGTAAGTTTGTTTTGCTTCACAGTGGTAGACTTTTTCAGCAATATGTTGTAGATATGTATGTTAAAATTAAAATAGCTAGATTAGATTACTTTCGTAATAACCAAAAATAAATTTGTGCTGACTTTATCAAGGTATTGTAGATAGTGTTGAACACAGGGAAATAAAAGGGTACAAAATTGGAAAAAGATTTGTGTTACCACAATTTTTTACATGTGGACCTAGAGAAAAAGTTACAGATGATTTCTCTACTATTATTGAAAATGAAAATATAAAAAAAACAAAGTTAACTGAACTTTTCAAATTGAATAGAACAAATGATTTTGCACGAATGCTTTTGTACTGAGATATCCCAACATATTTTGTTTGGAATGCAAATAACAAATTGTGGACTCCTAGAAAGAAAAAAACAGGTTGTTATAGGACGAATTGTCTCAGTAAATCTATCTGAATGTGAACGATATTTCCTTCGCATTCTTCTTAATCATACTAGAGGAACAAGATTATTTGACAATATAAAAACTTTCAATGGGGTGACTGTTGATACATTTCGAGAAGTAGCACTTTTACATGGTTTATTAAGTGGAGATAATCGTTGTGAAAAATGTTTATCTGAAACTATTGTGTACAAAATGTCTTGTTCTTTAAGACGACTTTTTGCTGCACTTCTTACTATGTGTAATTCTAATCATCCAAAATTATTGTGGGATAAATTTAAATTTTATATGATGGATGATTACGTACATCAAAATATATCTATTGAACTTGCTAAAATACAAGCTTTGGAAGATACAAGTTCTTTTTTAGAATTGCTAGGTAAAAATATAAATGATTATGGAATTGTGTCATTTACTGTAAACATAGATGACCATGAAAGGTTAAGAAGAATGGTCGCTGAGGAAATGACTAATTTATATACTGAAGAAAGCTTCAGTTATGCCAGAATATTAAATAAAGAACAACATTTTGCATATGATATAATTATGAGCAAAATAGAATCAGACTCAAGTGGTGCTTTCTTCATTGACGGACCAGGTGGAATAGGTAAGATTTTTTTATATAAAGCACTTCTAACTGGTGTAAGGTCTCGACATTTAATTTCTTTAGTAACTGCATCCTCTGAAGTAGCTACATCTTTATTACCTGGGGGCCAAACAACATATTCAAGATTTAAAATTCCTTTAGAAACAGTAGGAGAAATCAATTGCTCTGTTAGCAAACAATCTGCTTTAGGAACTTTGTTTAGAATGTGTAGGCTAATAATTTGGGATGAAGCACCTATGGTAAATCATTGTGCCATTGAAGCTGTAGACAAAATGTTTACAGATATTACTGATTGTGATTTACCTTTTGGTGAAAAAGTAATCGTTTTGGAGGGGATTTTCGACAGGTTTTACCAGTTGTACCAAAAGAACAGAAAGATGACATAATAAAAGCAAGCCTTATTTTCTCATATCTATGGTCTTTATTCATACATCTTCCATTGGTACAAAATATGAGAGCACGATTTGATTTACTTTTTTGCAATTGCTTACTTAGAATTGGAGATGGAACAAAAGAACAACATACTTGTACATTTATTAAGCTTCCAAATAGTATAATTTTACCATTTGAGGATAAAATCACATCTTTAAAAATTTTGATACATTGTGTTTTTCCAAATATAGAAACATATGCTGATAATTTATATACGATGGTAAACCGTGTTATTCTTACCCCTACAAATGAATTAGTTGATTACATTAACAAAGTTCTCCTTGAACAAATTCCTGGTGAAATTTTTACATACTACAGTTTGATGAAACAATTGAGAAATCAGAAAAAAGTGTGCAAGAAGATTTCTTAAATACTTTAACATCAAATGGTATTCCACCTCATGAAATAAACCTTAAAGTAAATTGTCTTGTAATGTTATTGCGGAATATTAATCCCGCGGAAGGTTTATGCAATAGAACATGTCTTACTTGTCAAAAATTTGAGAGAAACATTATTCTTGCTGAAATCACAACTGGTGAATATCGTGGAAAGCAAATTTTCTTACCAAGAATTCCTTTTATACCTCTGAAATCTGATCGAACCATAATTCCATTTAAAAGGACTCAATTCCCAATTAGACCATGCTTTCCAATGACAATAAATAAAGCCCAAGGTCAAATACTTGATTTTGTTGGTTTATATCTTCCACAATCAGTTTTTTGTCATGATCAGTTATATGTAGCATTGTCGAGAGCAAAAACAAGCAAAACTCTAAAAGTTCTGCTCAAGCCATCAACCACAGACAGTTAACACAACTCATGTACTCAAAATGTTGTGTATAAAGAAATTCTTTCCTTCATATGTTCCTAGAAGTACAAACATCTCAAAGGTATATCCGATGATGATAGACAAAATATTACAGTTTTATGCTATTCAATTTTTTGAATGATTTCCTAATTTGTTTGGTTTTTATTTCATATACATGTTCTGAATATGTTATTGAAGAGTTCATATTAATTATCCATCTATTTCGCAGGTATAAATCAATTTCATAATAAAATATAGAAAATTTTAATGGCATCTAATATATTAGGAAAAAAGAATCATTTGTGTATATGCTGACCATAATGATCTTTATAATTGCCTAATTTGATTATGTTAGCTTTTTTTTTTCCACGGTCTATGTTCATTTGGTTTATGGTACTAAAGATAAAGGCCTCAAGGACAAAGGACAAATTAGAATACCAACTAAGGCTTTTCACATAACTACTAGGAAGTTACTTTTTTGTGAAACGAGAAGTAAGGAAGGAATTAAACAACGATTTAACCTTATGGAAAGATTAATACCTCAACATAAAACTTAATTTCGAAGATTTCAGATTTTTTGTTTTAATCACCTATGAATAATTGTTTCGCAATTTTGTTTAGTGATTGATGAAAATTGATGTGCCTTCAAGGATAATTTTCAACAAAGATTTAGTTCATTGTTTTTACAGCAAGTTCATTTTTACTACTTTTCCACATCTCTGTCGTATTATTATAATTAATTTTACCATGTTTGGGATACTCGACTACACAGTAGTGGATAGAGTTACCGAAGACAAAAAACTTGACACCTTTTTATTCTACCATAAGTACTATCCAATATTGCGTTCCAATCACCTCCTTTATGTTCTCCCTTTCCAACTAATGCTACCTTATTTATCCAATACAGCTCAAAAGTTTATCCGATTGTGATTATTGCTTATCCCTCCAAGCTTAATCAGTTTGCATTGGCCTTACTAGTGGTGGAATTCACGTGCTAGAGCCCTTGGAAATAGAAGGGAAATGGGGTATGGCGCCTTCCCAATAAAATGGTGCACCCTAGCACCAACCTCATTGCATTTGTACTGGATCAATCTTCAAAATGGTATAATCAACATGTATTAGATTAGTTAGCTTGCAAGATTAACAGTCTGATACGCCAAAGGAATGGTTACAATGTTAATAGACATAACATGGATAGGAATAATTCCACATATGTAAGATGAATTGAGAATCGTTTAATTTTTTTTACTTCTCCTCTTTTTTCTTGGACCAAATAATGTATCTAAAATGCACATTTACGTATTATCCAATTCTACTCGAAGATTATCTTTTTATATAAAATTGTGTTTTGATGAATTTTAGGATTTTTTACGCTATTTCTTTTTCATTAATGGATAAAGTTGTTTGATTCAACAGATTTGTGATTGAATCAATAAATTACTAATATACTAAAAAACAATTCATCTACTTGGATATGATCAAATGTAACTTCTAAAGCAAGCACATTCAATTTGTTTTGTTATTACAACAACTATCAATTACATTCAACTTGGTTGAAAACCACTATAGCTAACAAGAAGTATAATAGTTTACTGCACAATTATATAGATGTTGCTTAATTTTTATAGATTTATTCTAGCGTATAAGCAACCATTTGTATATGTGTATATATAATTCGAAAAATAAATTTCAGTAATATCCTCAAACTTTATTTTATATTGAATTGTAAACTTAATATTTCACTAGGTTAATTTATGTATTATGTCAATGTTTACAAATTATTAATCTACTCAGCAGCATGCGTCCAACTCCACACACTATGGAGTATGACTCCGCACTTCACATTTTTTTTGTCCCTCTCATTTTTAAAATAAATTAATTTGGCATTTTCTAAATTATTGATTTTAAATAAAAATAAATAATCATTTCCCTAATTGTTTTTGTAATATATTTACTTATTTAATTGTAAGTATAATATTATAAATAGTTCAATTATAATTTAGTGCAAAAAACTTATTTAATTATAAGTAACATTATAAATTTAGTAAAAATAAATAAATTTCACCCTCACCTATTTTTCCCTGTTTTTTGACCAAAATACAGATGTATAAGAATTTGTTTTCTTACCGTAGATATTTTACAAAAATTGACACTTGGATACAAATTTCATTTCCCATAGTAGATATTTCACAAATTTATCATCACAAATTCCATTTCTCACAGTAGATATTTTACAAATTTGTTAGATTTATTATTTATTATGTCAATCTTTAAAGATTGTGAATCTATATATTTGACAAAAAATTATAGATATTAAATTAAATTTGTTTTTGCAACATAATTATTAAAGTTTGACATATAACTATTCTTATCTATGTAAAAAAAAAAGGTATTTATTTCTCATTTGCACAAAAAAAACTCTAAATTATAATCTAAAAAAAAAAAAAATTGGATATACTGTGCAAAACTCAACTCCGCATACACTATGCGGAGTTGAACTCTGCACTTGTGCGGAGACACTTAGTATTGTGCAAAGTTGAGCTTTGCACTTTTGCGAATAAACTCCGCATTGTGTGGAGTAATGCGGGTTTCAACTCCGCACTCCACATTTTTTTATCCTACTGATTTTTAAAATATAAATTAATTTGATATTTTCTAAATTATTGATATTTTCATAAAAATAAATAAGAATTTGCCTAATTGTTTTTTTAATTTATATAAACATCATATTTACTTATTTATTACTAAGTAACATTTATTATACACATTTCAATTATAATTTAGTGCAATAAACTTATTTAATTATTTAGTAAAAAAAAAATTCACCTCGACCTATTTTTCCTTTTTTTTACTATCTATAAGAATTTGTTTTCCCACAATAGATATTTATTTTACATAAAATGACATCTGGATACAAATTTCATTTCTCATAGTAGATATTTCACAAATTTATCATCACAAATTCCATTTTTCACAGTAGATATTCTACAAATTTCTAAGATATTTCACTATTGATTTCTATAAATACCCTACCTCAATATTTGAACGATACAAAAATGCAAAGCCAGAAAAGTTGAACTCTTTATATTTTGCTAACTTCTAGCTTCTTTCAGGTAAATTTCTTTATTTATTATATATTTAGTAAAACTTACTCTTTATTTTTTTTTTTCTAATTTGTGGTTTAATGTAGTCTTCAGATTTCAACAATGGCTCCACCTTATAAATTGATACCACAAATTTCGGCTTCAGAAACTAATTGGTCAGCCAAAATTATAGTTGTAGGAAAGCAATCTCCTAAAACAGCTCTACATTCCAACATTCGTTATCAAAATCTTACTCTGATGGATTTACAAGTACATCTATACTGCTCAGAACATAATTTTAAGTTACCCTATATTTATATCTTCCATTAATATTTATTTATTTCTCTGCATGTACATAGGAAAATAAAGTAACAGCAACAATGTATGATGCAAACATTACTGCATTAGATGATCAGTTTAAACTGGGAAAGACATATATTGTCTCCAATGCAACCGTTAAAGATATCAAAAGTGAATTCTGAAGTTTAACTGGAGGAAAAATTTGGACTATAACTGGGAGAACAAAAATTGAAGAGGTGCATGAAGACCATTTGAACTTTTTATTCTCAAAACACGAACTTACTTCATTTGATGAACTACAGAAGCACATGGACAAAAACACAAACATAAGTAAGTTTCCAATTTCAAGTTACTTTCTTTTTCATACTATACTTTTTCCCATCCTTACTACACATCTATCCAAAATATATACACATTGTTTTGTAGGTGTGGTAGGTGTTACCGTAGACATACGGCAGAAACGACTAATACAAACAAAATTTGATACAGAAGCCTTTCTACAAGATGTTGTCTTAATTGACAAAAAATTTCGTACTATAATACTAACCCTGTGAAATACCTTTGCTGAAGAAGAAAGTAATAAAATACTTGAAAAACTAGCAAATAGACCTATCATATGGGCTACAAATCTCAAAGTCTCTTCGTTCAATGGTAAATCTATTACACTACACTTTTATTCTAATTTCATAAAACCACAATATACAAATTCTTCTTTGTCATGCACATATCACTCTTTCTACCAAAGTAAACAGCACTTTCTTCATTGATGCTGAATTAGTTTTTGTTGCAGAGTTCTATTATATTCAACACACATATTTCTTCAACATATATTCCTGTAAATTCTATACAAAACTAAACATGTAATTATTTTTACAGGGTGGAAGCTAATTGAGAAACCCTAGACAAACTCATAGAAAATAAATCATTTGTAACTGTTAGCCCACCTAAATTTACACCTCCAACTGAGAAGAAGCTTACACCAATTGCTGATTTGTTGAGAACCTATCTACAATTATAGATTACTTTATGAAATAAAATGTTTTATATACAGTAAAATACTTTTTCACTTAATTATATATACATTTTTATTTTCAGGAGAAATTCTATTGGGTAAGTGTACAATGGAAAATCAACACAAAAAACAAACCTTCTGGCACACGTCTTGCAGTAATTACAAAAAGACATTCAATAGAGATTTTGGAGAAATCCACAAATGTAGATTTTGCAAATATAAACAAACAAAGGATATTCCAAGGCCACTTAAGCATATTTAAATCTTTACTTGAAGTTTTATTTTTAATTCAAACATTACTAGAAGTTTTAATTCAAACATTATAAAATACATATTCCTGACTAAAATGTTTTATTCTCTACAGAGCAAACACTTTGATTCACCTTGAAGACAAGTCAGGATCATTGGATGCAACTATATGGTCGCTGCAGAAACATTGCTCGAAACAAATGCTGATGTATTAATGAATTATTCTCCATGGGTAAAATTTTCACCCCTCAAATCTTTAAATATAATTCCAAACAAAAATAATACCAATTTATTAGTACATATTTCATTCGCAGACACCAGCCGCAGATTTGAACAACATCATGAAACTAGAGAGCCAAATCGAACTATTGTTTTATTTAAAAGTGTCAGAAAAACACCACAGTCCATCTGAATATCGGTTTGAAATCATCACATCAATAATTGATAACAATATTTCAAATACAACTAAAAATCAAATTGAAGAAGAACATTAAAAAAAAAAAAAAAAA
>CAIGRB010143445.1:35003-48034 GCA_903798255.1 Fraxinus quadrangulata
AAAAAATAGAATGAAACAAAAGATGCACCAAATACCTTGATTAAGTTCTAAACACTTATTTAGGGAAACTCGACTTTTGATAAAGAGTTATTAGCCTAGTTAAGTCCTAAAAATTGAAGTAATCAAACTTGATAGAAAATCCTTATTTATTGATATGTTGAACTACAATTTGTGAGATTTACCTAAACTAAAGAAGTGAGAATTGTATAAACTTCAACCTCAGATCACATGCTTTAAAATAGCTAAATGAACAAGTTTGGGGTATGTGAATCTCACTGTGAGGATAAGAAAATGTTTGCCTTAAGTGGTGAGAATGGAACAACATATGAATTTAAGATTCTATGCTTAATTCTTCACACACACACACACATCGATTTTACATTGAAGATGTAGATTTTGATTTCTGCATTGTGATTTTGAAGCTGTGCGTAGATCTGATATTATAATTTCAATCAGTAGATAAAGAATTAGGTTAGTTAGCCTTTTTTTTTTTTTTTGCTTTACTTGATTCACTCGCCACCAATTAGATAATTAGCATTGTGTGTTTGTGTTTTTGTTAGGTTTTAGTTTTGTTTGAAAACAAACAAAATCAAGTTTGGGGATGTGATAAATGTAGTTTCCACAATTATTCGATGTCCTAAATGATAATATTTTATTATTTTTTGGATAAAATACTATCTAACTTGTGTTATATTTCATTTTGTAGGTAAAAGTTAATGTCTCGTGAAAAATTAGAGAAAAGAATGCAAAAATAGTGGAAAATGGTTCAATTGTATCAAATACAAATTTTGAATGCCAAATTGCAAATATTCAATAGTTGAATCGGACCACAAGATAATACTTTGAAAATTGCTAGGAGACGAATGTATTGAATTAGAACTCAAAAAGGAATGAAATTTGATCAAAATCAATTTCCAATCGCAAAGGTTATATTCCAAATTTTTAGCCGAAGATTGAAACCTATTTTTGGCATAGTTAACGTCTGAAATAGAAAAAATATATTTATTGCGAAGTTGTAGCTCTTTGAGTTATCTTTCCAATTCAATTTGAATCGACTCAATCGGATATCGAGAGAGAAAGTTATTGCCAAAATACTAACTGTTGTGCAGATATAAAAAAATCCATGGACGAAGACAACTTTCCTTATTCGATTGGAATTCTTTTGAAAATCAATTTGGACGTGATTTTCAACCAATTTTCTACTCCTACAAATACCTAACAGCAGAATACATATTCGAAACCTTCTTTTGACCTAAAAATATATATTCTACATATTTTGAAGACAAAAAACGAGGCGCAGTAATCAACCAAAGGCAAATTATACAAGTTTATTGAAAAACATTCATCACTTTTCAAGATTCAAGCCAAGAAACTAGATTCTTCCACTTTCTTCATTATTTCTCGATCCGAGTGATGTCTTTTCATTATGTTTTGAATAGTTTAATAATTAGGATGGTTAGCTAAGTTTTTCAATTGTATTGAATGAATGTTGAACCCTATTTTTCATTTATCTTAATTCAAGACATCAATTTAGGAATTTCGAGTTATTATTTGATTGAATTTGCATTCACATTGAACTATTTGATTGTTTGATCACCAATTAGATAGTAAATTGCTTGTTGTAGTGTATGAGTACTCACAATAAGCCTAAAACGCGGCAAAATCAACACATGGACAATAGGTATTAAGAATAATATCTATGGTATTTGCAATCATGTTTGATAAATCCTATGAATCAATATATGTCTTTCTGAATTCGGACTAGAAATATGATCGGATCGTGCTGAACATATGTTTAATATATTTTGGAAAAGAATATTGAATAAAAGTGAATTATCGATTATGTTGAATGCATGAATTTATTAGATTACGAATTAAGAATTGAATTAAATGGCAATAATGGTATTCACGATTCCAATACAAATATTCACATATTAGATAAACACTTTATTTGCTTTATTAGTTTAGGATTAGTATAAATAATATACAAACTATCTCTTTTGATTTTATCACACTTCGAATTTAATAGTAGCTATTAAATTACAAATTAGACCTTATTCTTCGTGGAAACAATACTTTTAGCTCACATATTTATTACTTGTACAACGATCACGTACGCTTGCGGATTTCACGCGAACACTCCTCTTGACTCACAACTAATCACTTGAACGAATGTCCCAAATCCCTCGTTACATTTGTAGGGGTCTTATCTCACCCTATTTTCCACTATACCCGTGTCCTTGACTGAATATTTTTGTAGCTGAATATGCTTCTCAATTCTTCTAGGTCCTTCCATATTGATTGGAGTCTATCATCTTGTTGAGCAAACTCAATAAAGTTAGTATTCTATTATTCGTGAAAGTTCATTTTTGAATTCCTGTTATATGAAGCCACCTAAACTGGTTAGTTATTTAATGTGCAAGCCTAAAACAAAACCAAACGATATTTGTGAAGCAAGAAGTATGATAATGTAAAAATTACTATTAATAAAAAGGGAAGCTACAAATCAAGTGACACTTGCGAACTATATCTATTATATGGTCAAAAGGCATATTATGCAAAGTAAAACTATTACGAGGCCAAAAGGCATATTCCACGAATTAAGTCACCCCGATTTCCATTGTTTCCGAATTATTCCTAGAATCAAAAGATAAGGGAAAGATTGAAAATAAATTAAATCCCTTTACTCAAAGCAGCCTCTAGAAATTAACCAGACGTTTGTCGGGAAGGATATGCATGAGGCTTTATCACAATATCTGAAACTAGGCCTTGCATGGCGATTCCTCAAATGTATATCTGAGGAAAATGCAAGAACATGGCAGGCTTGACAGTTTCCAAACCATTCTTTGCCAGCTTTTGAATCATACGCAATGAAATCGGGATCACAAATACGTGATTGTAGCATGACAGATGGAATATTAGGATCATTCTAAAATCGTGTCTCGTTGCATATGATAGTAATATAAGGTCCAAAAGCAATTCATCAAGAAAATATAGTGGAATTAGGAACGAAGGTGAATGAGTAATGACAACATGAGAAAGAAGTCCAATTGGGATAAAAAAATTCCCTCGAGATCGACAATAAACAAGGTTGCAAAGCACATCTTCAATGATTAGGAAAAATGAAGACAAATGACAACATGGTGCATATATATAATGTTGAAAAAAGCCTATCACAGCCATAAAATCTCAATGGACTTCTTAATTCGAAACGTCATGTAATCTTGGCCGTTGAATATGGAAAGATACAAAATGAACGGTCATAAGCAATTATATAATGAACAAGGGGAAAAGAAAAAGTAACATTTCTTGAAACTATGCGTAAATTGGCATTAAAAGACTCCATCAACGTTCCTTCTGGCCCAGCCCAAGCATTAATTGCTGAGTAAATAAATCAAGCCAATTCGCCATGGAAGTTCACAACATTGAAATATTGTACAATTAAAGTCCTAGATTTAATATAAACAATAAAATCGGATTTGGTGGACTATTTGTTGAACTAAGGAATACACTTCACAAACTTTGTCCCCTTCGGCGAGGTCAAGACTGTACGCAAAGAGGATGAAGGCCTAACAAGCGCCCCAAGTATGCGAACCTCTTCCCCTATCCAGGCTGTCTCTCGGCTAGCAAGTAAACATATGAGAGGTAGTGATAAAGTGTTATTCTTGTAACAAAATCTGTTATTAAGTAGCCAACTAGAAGCCGCCATCTGACATTCTCCCCAAATGACCCAATTAGCTTAGGGAAATCTATAAATACCCCCCTTCATTTGAAGAGAAAGGTATACAATTCAAATATTACTCTCTCAAATAGCTATTTCCCTTCTTGCTCTAGTTTAAATATCAAAAATATTGAGTTTAGAAAGTGAAACTCATAGTTGGGTGAGTATGATTTGTTGATCATATTTGTATCGCCAACATTGTGCATTATACTTCCAATTTACGTCCACCAATACATTTCTTGGAGAATGTGTTTATTTTCAATTTATATTACTTTATTTTTTTCCATGGAAGAAGAGAATGAAAGGGCCGTGGAAGATGAAGCGATAGGAGATTCTTCATCGCCAAATGAATGGAGTGCATGACATTATCGGGGTGTCCCTCCCCAGTTATGTATGCTATTTTACGTTGATTGCTATGAATACAATTTCATTTTAATTTTTTCCTAGAATAATGAGGTTGGCAAAATAAATGATGCATGGTGTACGTCAAATATGATGTCCATTAAGGGATTTGGGTAATGTAAAGGCTTTTTTCCAGCATCATGATGTCCATCAATGTTGAGAGGCTGAAAATTGTCTTTCTATATTTTGGACTTTACTCAATTGGACATATAGCGCCTTTTTTATTGGACTAAAAATTATATATTTTTTAGTAAATTTTGATAAAAATTGAAGCAATGTGTGGTTAAAAACTTATAAATGTTATGATTCCTATAAAACGTATGGTCGAAAATAAATTTAAATATTTTTTTTTTTTTTAAATTGAGACCAAACAAGGGCTTACTTTAATAGTGTTAACTAAGTACTAAACATTAATAATAAAACAATAATTGTCGATCGAAGCCAAATAGAATATCTTGTACTCATAGAATATCTTGTACTCGCTTCTTGTTAGGAACACAACACATAATTGTTAGGAAATTTAAGTTTCATATCAAAAGGCAAATTTATTTGGTAGAGTAGTTTAATTCCTAGTAAGTCCATAATTTACCTCCATATGCAATCGATGTAGGACTTTTTCGCACTTATCCAACAATCCCATATCAAACGAAATACACTGTTCAAGCGATTATCTCTCTCTTCCTCAAATCAGGAAAGATTACATGTTTTATCAACCAACTCTTCCATTACAATAGGGATCACCGCCTTATGTTGTAATGGATCACCGCCTTATGCACAACCACCTCATAAACCAACCATGGACTTTTCCACCAATCACGACCCCACTTACGGTCCATCATCTTTATTTAGATGCAACTGAGGATGTGTCAACGTGACTAAGTTTGAAGCCTAATTCTGATACCACTTGCAGGAATAAAAATTCCCTATCAAAAGATTAATCCATTAACCAAATCCCTTGTAAACTCATCATTTACCTCATGTGTAACTAATGGGTAACTTCATTTGCAATTCCTCAACATTAATTTACAAGTTCAAAACTAAAATTAACCAAATAAATAAGTAAATAACACCATTTAATCTCAAAAGGTTTAAGTTTACACATGTTGAACATATTGGTACATGAGCACGTGTAAACTACATCTTCATGGATTTCCTACTGAGTCCAGAAAATAAAGCTATTCGATCGACTTGTGGCTGTTTTCTGTTTGTATGATTTGTAGATGTGGCAAACGAAAAACTTTAATTATTTATTCAACAAAGAGTAGATTTTTCTGTTTTATAGTGCCTTGTTGCTTAGCTTAAGATGAGAATCCCTTAAATTACGATTGCTTTGGGCTAAATTTGTCTCACCAATTACACAACTTCAATAATAGACTCAATTCGATACACGTTCAAACACATTCATGTGACAAAGTATAATATGGTGATATTGGCAAAGTAGATGTGTCGAGATGGCTAGAACCAACATACAGAAACATGACCCAAGGTGGCTCGACCCGTGTGAGAAGCCCACTCAGACAGGTCCATATTTAGAGAGAAGAAAACTTGTACAAAAGAAAATTGTATATGCCCGTAGGTCACGAGCCATGCTTCCAGGTTCAAAACCGGACCATGACAGGCCTGAACGAGCATATTTTACTAGGAAGCTACACCACTTTCTACACTGTTACAGTAGGATTTCTCAATTTGATCCAGATAAATGACACCATGTTCGCTATTCTTAGCCCCTTGACCACTCCAGCCACAGTTTACCCAACTGTGACACACTGGCAGGTGAGGTGAGTGGTGGCTGAAAACAGGAGAAGAAAATATGCAAATCTAGAAAGTTCGTACCAAAAGAAAATGCTTGACAGAAAATATCAATGCATCTTAATTATTTCATTAACTAATTATATATGTCAAATCTTTCACCATAATCCAATGCAAGATATGACTAAACAATCCCCTAGTTGCCATTAACATTTGTAAGATAGCATTAAACACAATAAAAGGTCATGCAGAGTTAAGCATACGAGTCCAGAAACATTTGCACACTATTATTGGGAACGTAAGTCACCAGATCATTGGATAAACCAAAAGCTGGAGATGGAATTTTCTTGGGTAATAATACTGATAATTTAAGATATATAAAAGAGTGATGAAAAAATTTCAGAAAGAATGTAGAGTGTTGCATCGGATGAAATGAAAAACAAAATAAGATCCACAGTCGGATCATAAATTCATGGAGAATAAAGTTTAGTTTGTTTTGTCTAAAGGCAGAGAACATAAGCCAAGACCAGCAAATGGAAACATGTACCTACATGGACTGAAACATGGGCAGTTGCTGGTTTGCAGTTACAAATGGTTTTGGCAGCAGTTAACTTCCATATGCAGCTATGCAGACATCTGATCAAGTTCATTTTGTCAACATTAAACTTTCTAGCATGGCATTCGTCACTGAGTACAGCATCCACTCATAATGTACCCTCATTTTCATCCCTGCATAAAAACAGCAGTTCCATTAGGCATAATACGCAATCGATAAAGGCTATAAACTTATAAGACTGGTGGCCCAAATTGCCGATTATGTTTGGAAATCTGGAACTTTCAAGACTCTGTCAACTATATTTTGGTTCCAGCAATAAGCTCATAGGATCTTCCAACCCATAAGAAAACCTGTGTTTTAACCACTCATCATTTATGCTGATGCTCTCACGAAAATAGAGAAATATGTTCCCATTAAAATTCACAAACACAATCAGTAACCCCATAACAAACATATTGACCTCAAGTTTTCAAATTAAATGGGGCTAAAAGACTAGATTGTGGAATAAAGTGAAATTGTGGCACAGTATTAAGAATGGAAAGGAAGAGTATATTTGGTCAGTTTTTCAGCAAAAATAAATATTTTAAGAAAAATCACAAATCAGATTATGAGCAAGGAGCAAGAGGTGGCACTAATGAACAAATATCTGTGAAGAATCAATTATCTTTTTTATCCGTAAGTGCCATATGCAAGTAATAAACCAATACAGCCCTACTAATAACTGTGGTAACAGTATCTTGTAAATGAATAAATATGAAAAGAAAACATTTGCTGCAATATTGCATGCAAAAATTATCCTATGTGCAAATCCCTTCATAGGCATATATCCACGTATCATGTACATCCTTTAATTTGCATGAGTTCATCGAATGATAGGTTTCAAATTACCAGTAGCAGACTGACATGAGAGACAATTGTGTTCAGACAAGATGAGTATTGACTAAAGTTCATATCTATCAGCTGAATGCCACCAACTCCAAGAAAATATGCATAATCATCCACATGTGGGTATCAAGCCAACTCCTCAACTGATACAATGTTGACACAATTGTCCACCATAATCTTGTACCTTTCTCAATGTTGTTCTCTGCACGAGTCCACCTCAGACTCTTCAAGGAACCCAGGTGCTTCTATTTGTGAACAACATTATGAAAAGGTATTTCAATCTTTTCGAGTGCTAACTTTCCCCTTTTATTTCTGATTCGTCCATGCAATATCTACATATTTCCTTTCAACACTAAACAATCTTTTCCGGATAAAACTTGACCATCTCTAATCTAGGGATGGCAATAAACCCATTAAACCCGATACCCGCAGGACCCTGCCCCGAACGGGGCAGGATTTATCCGCTTAATCGGGTATCTGAGGCGGGGACGGGGTAGGGAACTTCAACCCGGGGCGGGGTCGGGTAACGACGTCCCCACCACGCCCCATTTAATTTAGTTTTAATTTCTACAAAATAATTTTTCAATTTGTTATATGTAATGGGCTGGCCCATTACCCGAATTTGACCCAAAGGAACAAACCAATTCCCACAATCTCTATTTCATTCAGTCAGTGACAAGAGGCGGTGAGGGTTTGCCCATTTGGAGATATTATTTTCAATTTCCACCAAAAAACCTGTGCATTCGACAATTCCTTGCCGCCATCCGTCATCTCTAGTAGATTTTAAAAATCTTGCGGTTGAAGTTCTGGAAAACTTCCATCCTTGTCGGTTGTTGGAAGATTTGCAAAATTTTGTATTTTGTATTATTAGTTTTTATTAGTTTGGTGTCTTGAACTGGTTGTGACTTCTCTTGGAACTCTCATCCGAGTTTCCCTCTACTTTTGGTTTCAGGAATGGCTTGCCGAAAGTGAGAGCCGTCTTCTGAAGACTTTGTACAAGGCAATTTCTTCTTATACAATAGAAAGCTTAGACGTGTTGAGAGCTTCCGTTTCAGCTGTTTTAAGGTAATTTAGTGCTTACATTCCTTGAACAGTTATCAGTTTTTTTGCTGTAATGCCTGGATTTTCCTTTTATTTATCACCTAATTTTTGTATCTGTAACTTGGTGGATGAAGGCCTTGTTGCCAATGAGTCAAGTTATGAGGAAGATGAAGAAATATTTGATGGCATGGACATATGACTACAAAAAGTTGTTCATAGAATGTTAATGTTGTTGTGAAGCCTGCTAACTGTTGCTGTGTAACTTAAATAGTAGGCTGTGAAAATTAGCATGTAAATAAGAGTAACCTTGTACTGTTTCATTGTATGAAATAAAATTATGTTTTTCCTCAGGAACCATGACTCAGCCAATGCAATGGTAAGTTAGTTCAGTCATTGAGCTTTGAATTAGATTTGTAAGCTTCTCTAATATTTCCGCCATCATCCCGTGAATTGTTTGGGCCATCTAGTGAACTTCAAGGTTCAACTACCAGTGATGATGTTCCTCAGGAAATCAACAATACAAGAAAATTGCGTTGGACATTGTTTGATGATGTAGTAAAATGCATTAGAAGTCTAGAGTTAAGTTAATTAACGTGGCCAATGATACAGAAAGAAGTTGTAGTTCTTATCATAGCCAAGTTGTGATTAGAAAACTACTGTATCTTGCAACTGTCTCCTTGGTTTTCAAAATCATTATACGGATCATAGGATCGTTCAATTTCATGGAACTGATCAAGTCATATCAAACACCGCTCATATGTACTATTGTTCAATATCAATTAGGATTCTATAGGATATAGCTTTTAACAACCTCCCTGGGTGCCATTTTTTCTTCTAATTATTTTTTTGTCTGGGTGGAAATCGATTTTGTTGTCTTGTTGGGTGGAAATAAAAATGCATTTAAGGATGGGTGACTGGACATGGACTTTTAGGGTGAGCTAAATTGTTTTTAGCCAAATTTACAGTAAAAATTTCACAGCCACGTGAGTTGTAATGGATGTTTTTTTTTTTTTTGTTGTTTCGATGTGAACTCCTCCAAGTTTTTTGTATTCTTCATGTGGATTACTTATGAATGAGCAGTGAGCACAAGATCCCATTTGTAATTTAGTAAATGATGATAGTGGTCCTTTTATGGTCCTTTTATCCTAAATAATTTTTTCAAGTATGTGATTATGTTTTAAAGTTTTGTGACTATCTTTTTCATTTATCATAAAATTAACATTAGGTAGAATTAAATTTTACTTATATTGATCAAATTATTACCTTTTCTACACAATTAAATTTAATGCATTATTTAAAGATCAAACATATGTTACTGTTATTAAGTTTTTTGAATATATTTTTCTTTTATCGTAAAATTAACATCAGATATAATTTTGATTTTACTTGTTATGATCAAATTATTAACGTTTTCTATACAATTAACTTTGATGCATTACGTACAACGCACATGCCATAAACTAGTAAGTCTAAAAATGATGCATTTTTGTTGTTTTTCGTTCTCATATACTTTTCTTTTTTTTATTTCAGATGTTTGGTTCACATCATTGTACACCAGTACCGAGCAATGGAAGAAATCCAGTACAATCGAGTACCAGTCCATCGTACGAAGACTTACCTAGTCTGGCAAACATACAACAATATCCAATAGACTTGTGTGAGGAGGAGGAGAATAGTGGACAAGGTAAGAAAAGGAAATTAACTTCGGTAGTGTAGAATTACTTCAAAAAAAGAGTCATTGAGGGGGAAGAGAAGGCAATTTGTAACTATTGTGATAGAAAATTAGGGGCTAAAAGTAAGAATAAGACAAAACATTTGCATGATCATATGAAAAGATGTCCACGCCGAAATCAAAAAGACATTAAGCAGACAATATTGAATCCAGTAAAGGGAGCTTGTGGGAGGGTTTCATTGGGTACTTACTCCTTTGATCAAGGCAATGCTCGGAGGGAACTTGGAAGTATGATAATCTTGCATGAGTATCCACTTTCAATGGTTGAACACATTGGATTTAGATGATTCACGAATACTTTGCAACCATTGTTTAAGAACATTTCTCGTAACACTATAAAGAATGATATTTTGAAAATCTATGATTACGTGAAATTGAAAGTGATGAGCTTATTGGAGAAGAACAATGGCAAAATTGCAATCACTACAGACATGTAGACTTCTAATCAGAAGAAAGGATTCATGGCCATCACTGCACATTTTATAGATGAAGCTTGGAAACTTCAAAGTCGTATTACGAGGTACTTTGATCTTGCATAAATTAATTAGCTTATTTTAATGTACTATTTAAAATTATTTTTGTCGTGATTATGTTGCTTTTATTCTAAATATATGTTCATATATGTGTCGTGTCCGCACACGTTTGAGGCACTGAGTACATCATTGATGGACTGTTTATTGGATTGGAATATCGATCATAAGTTGTCTACTTTGACTGTCGATAATTATACTACAAATGATGTCACGATCAACATTCTCTTAGATAAGCTTTCTAATAGTTCGCTTTTATTAAATGGTGAATTTTTCCATATGTGTTGTTGTGCGCACATATTGAACTTGATAGTTAAATATGGATTGGAGATCATTATTGGACAACAACTCCAAAAAGAGTAGAAAATTTTGAGAGTTCTGCATGTTAATCGAAAATCTCTTGTTCCAAAAAGTTAGCACTTGATTGCAAAACTAGGTGGAACTCTACGTACCTAATGCTTCATAGTGCTTTACAATATGGTATGTTTTTCCTCGACTAAAGCAACGCGAGTCATAATATAATTGTTTGCCTAGTGATGAAGATTGGAAATTGGAGAGAGAGATATGTGAAAGACTCGAGGTATTTTTTGAAGTGACTGAAATATTTTATGGGACTAAGCACCCAACATTAAATCTTTATTTTTCTAATATTTGTGAGATAAAATTATCAATTTACGATTGGATGAAATTGCCTTATGAGGAACTCAAAATGATGGCTTCAAGTATGATTGACAAGTTTGAAAAATATTGGAGCGAGATTCATGGAATTTTGGCAGTAGTTAGTGTGTCAGATCCAAGATTTAAAATGAAGCTGGTTGAATATTATTTTCCAATGATTTATGGAAATGAAAATTCGGATCTTGAGATTGAAAAGATTATGAAATTTTGTCGCAAGCTGCTAAATCGTGGTTTTGAGGGTGTGAAGAAGTGTATAATTTATCCAGGTGTATAATTTGTATCTTCTATTTAAATCTTCAAATTATTTTTGCTTTTATGGGTAATTTAATTATATAACATGATAAAGTACTTTTGATCTAACATTTATTTCATTTTTAAGAGTTTTATATTTATTGTATTATGGAAATGTCATAATCAAATACATATATTAAAAGCTGATTTAAAAAAAAAAATTAAACGGGTAATAAATGGGGTAGGGGCGCTGCTTCGCCCCCATCCCGTCCCACCTTNAGATTGGTTATGGGCTGACATTCACGGTACGAGAAATACAATTTCCTTTGATTTTCATAATTGTTATTTCTATTATTTCTTTACTGCTAACTAGTTTTATTTATTGTTAAAACATTCATCACCTACATCGTACTCTGGATGTTGTAGTACGCAGTTTAGTGACACTGATATTGAAGATGTGGTAAATTGATATTTCTTTAAATGGACTTGCATATAAATAGTTAAATACATCATTTGTCTAACTAATAATCACTTTTACAGTCATCAATTTTTAAGGAGCCAGATACAGACATTTTAGAAGATGGCAGCACTTGAAGATCTACAACATGAAATGTTGCATTATGTGATGTTTGTTTGCTTGCTATCTTGTAATTTATCCAAATGTATAACTTTTATCTTGTATTTAAATCTTCAAACTATTTTTGCTTTTATGGGTAATGAAATTATATAACATGATAAAATACTTTGGATCTAACATTTATTTCATTTTTAAGGGTTTTATATATTTATTGTATTATGGAAATGTCATAATCAAATACCTATATTAAAAGCTGAATTTATAATAATAATAATAATAATAATAATAACAAAAAAGAGTAAACGGGTAATAAATAGGGCAGGGGTGCCTCCCCACCCCGCCTTAAACGGGTATAGGGGTAGGTATGGGTGGGGCGGGGAAAGACTGCCCTGACCCCTACTTTGATCAACCATCAATATAGAGTTCAATATAAAGGTAACGTCCAAGATTTTATAAAGTTGGGATAAAAAAGAATCAATATTTCTAACTTTGATTTGATGCAGTTACTAAGTTGGATGCACCGTAAGTTGAGGCAAAATAATATAGAGCTACTAAAGAATTTCACAAAGGGTAACTTGACACACCCCGAAAATTTAGAATAAAATTTTATTATATTATATTTTATTATTTCGAAAGTTGAGGGACTAAAGTAAAGTATGTTTTAAATTCTTATGTTTTGGATTGAATATTTGAGTTTTGATAAAGTGATGAAAAGTAAATCAATATGGTACTCATTGGACAGCTCGTAATTAATCATGTAAATTAGGCTCGAGAAAAAGTTAATTCGAATATATTATGCTCAAGATATTGTAGTTCTAAGTATTTATATTTTTGTAATTTTATTTAGTTGTTTATTACTTTTCCATGATTTTAAACTTATTTGATGGCCACGTGTAGTTTGATAAGTATAAAAGTAATCCTTTTTTTTT
>CAIGRB010143445.1:48976-69097 GCA_903798255.1 Fraxinus quadrangulata
TTTTTTTTTTTTTTTTTTTTTGAAAAAGCACAATTCTTATCATTATTTAGTGATACACGATTTCTCAATCCCACTTTCTGTAGAAAACTCATTTTTATCAAATTCTTATCAAATTGGATAGACACGATTTTTCATCACAATTATACTATGACTCAACTACTATTATTTTTACTATAAATAGTGTGTCAATGTCCCACAATTCATTACCTCAGAATTTTACACAGCAGTTTTCATATAAAACAACTGTAAATTCTAAGTATATTTTTTTTAAAAACTCGTTTGATTAATCAAGGTAAGATACTTTCGTGCAAGTTGTTAATTTCTTTATGATTTTATATTCAGTAATATATGCATGAATTATCCGTGGACCTTCGGGTTCTTTATTTAAAGATATGAGATCCTACAGGAATCTAAGATGGGTGTGTCGCTTGGTCATCGATGTACTCCATAAGAGAAGAGTAGTATGAAGTATTTATTTTATTGCATATAATTGTATATGAAAACTGCACGTATCTTACTGGGTATTTTTTTTTTAAATACTCTTACAAAATTTTACAGGTAGGTTCGGGTTGATTGGAATAGTGGCGGAATGGTGAATGCGACTGCCAAGAGAAATCGAAGAGACAAAATAATAAGTCTATTTTTTTATTTTAAATTATTAGTCAGTTATTTGTTCCAAACAGTTATTTAGTTTGTAGTTATGTTTTCATGTTTGAAATTATGGATATTCCAGTTATTTAAAGAATATTATTTTTATCGTTCCGCAAATAAATTAAATTTTTGGTAACACTCTAATATTTGTGAAATTTTGGGGCGTTACATAACTTCTATGAGGACAATTATCTTTAATAAAGTTCAGAAAGGCTTGGAACTTAATTTTCATTTTTGTGTCTTCTTTTCTTCCTCTTTGGACTCATGTAGACGAGAAAATCTTTTACCAGCAGTTAAGGACAATCTGTCATACTGTGATATCTTTGTGGCATTTAATTGCCTTCAAAATATTGCAGAGAGCTTAACATGCTCCTGGAAAAGGTGGCCAACAGATTAAAACCTAAGCTGCAAAACGAAGTTAAGGAATTATCAGGAGAAACCAAACTGTCAAAATTTGACAACTGGATGAGTAGCAAGGAGCTTCCCTTCTTCCCAATAATTGTCATACAAAAAAAGTTAAGGTAAAAATCTAACTGTTAATGAGAATATCATTTCATTTTGGATTTCAGGAAACCCCTCCAATAGCCTCTCAGTGCAGGCATTTTCTGATGAGCACTACTATCTAGACCCAGTCAAGAAATTTTCACACTCAAACACAAAGTGTCAAAATTTTTTAAATAAAATTGAAGCCGACAATTCAGAAGTTTCCTTTCAAGAAGACTCATTTGATCCCTTCGGCTTTCTTGCAATTGGTACTTTTGGTATGGAACTACTCAATACAGACCTACCAACTCAAAGATTTACTGTGCCTCGTATGAATTTGACTAATGAAGAGACAGAGATAACAAACAATGACCTCGAGTTTATTAACTATGAGCTGGAGAAGTTTCTTGAAGCTGAAGCAAAAGAGATAGCCAATGACTCTTCAGAGAGTAGTCAAGTAAGCATTATAACCTTCAGTAACAAGGAAATTGAAGGAGCGGATTCTAAGGGCACAAACACTGTGCCATGTCCTCTGCAAAATTATGTCTTTGGCTCTTTAATTGAACCGGCTGGGACTGGGGTAGAGGCAAAAAAAGAAAAAGACATCACTTGGGGACCTCTTTAAAAGGAACGTACTCCATGATGATCCTAGCAGAAAATGTGAAGAATCAGAGAGAGAAGCAAGGGGAAGATACGTAACACGTTTCATGAAGAAGATGGTTAAGAATTTCCATTCCACAACAAGCAGCAGTACTGTTTCTTCTAAGTGAGATGCTGTTGAATCCATTTCAATTAAAAGGAAACTTCCTAAGGTCCGTTAACTCATACTAACTCTCCTAAGAACTACCAATCAAGATTGGCTTCCATTTTTGCAGTTTTGTAGACATTTGAATAATTGCAAGTACAAGGTCATGCAAACAAACACCAACACTGAAGTAGCTGAACAAATAGGATGGCAAACTATCAGATTCTGCCACAACTTTGGCAAAAGATCTTTCTATTCTATATTAATTTATTCACTTATAATATAGAAAGTACTTCATATAGCCATATTCACAGTGGTTTATCTGCACTTGGAAAGGATGTATCGTCCTAGGTATTCAAACATAACATCATCAAGTCTTAGCATCTAATTATATCCAACAGGAAGTCACTAATTTAATTTCAGTCCCCCAGTGGCAACCTAAGAATCCCTTCATAGAAGCTTTCATATAAATGACTCTTGGCATTTACCAAACAATAATATTTTTATGATACAGTAAACTGAAGTGGTTATAACAATTTTTAATTGTGTTATAAGCAGACCCTAAAAGTGTTTTGCACGAAGGTTTACCCTGAAGAGATGACCACAAAACAGTTCACGAAGTAAGATCAAAAACATTTCCCATGAGGTTGGCTATCAGATTGGAGGCGGCAATAAAAATAAAAAGCTTGCTCAAGCGGCCGACATAAAGACTGAGAAGAATACCATGAAACTATTTTCAAATGGTGTTGGTAAAAGTGCTTCAACAGTGAACAGAGAGCACTGGATTAAGACAGATACTATGTAACATCCCAAATTTTTACTACTAGTTAGATTTAAATTTAGGACTTAAGTGTGCTATTATTCAAGTTTAATAACTTTATTGGTAATTGACCTAGTCTAATGACCTTATTGGTTATTGACCAATAGTTTGAGGACCTAAGTGGAAAGTTAATTTGGAAGTTAGATTAAATCATGCTTAAAACATATGTAAGTATGCTAATTAGTCTTGATTAAGGATGATTCATTGACCACATGCATTATTCACACCACATTTCAAGCCAATGTAATTGAATTGTCCATGCAAACCAAGGAAATTGATTTGACCACATGATTAAAGGTATTAATTTGACCATTTTAATGACAATACACCATTTATATATTTACCATCCCTAATATCTAGCCATTTCCTTTCACTTTTCTACACATGGTCAAGAATTTACCCCCATAAATAGGAGACAAACCTAACACTAAACTACCCTTAACAATCATTTACACACTTTCCCTCCTTATCTCTATAACTTTGTCTCTCCACTTCTCTCTCTCTCATTATTTTTATGTTCGTACTACTATACAATCACACGTGAATAATCAACCCCACACGCAGCTCAAGGATCTCTTTCCAACAATAACGCTTTTTTATCATTTTGAATTGTCCAATGAAAAGGTAAGTTGTACTTTATGTTTTTAGTGGCTAATGTTTATGTATGTAATATTTCTACAGCTATATTATGTTTTGATCCATGTTACGTATGTTCTATTAAGATTGGACCGGAATTTAGTAGCGCTACGCACGAGAATTTAGCAACACCTAAGTTCGGTCTAATCTTCGTGTCTCCCTATACAAGCTATGAATTTTCTGTAGAAATACATATATGAATTTATTATCCACGCATGCTTATTGGGAATTATTATCACTCTATGACGTCTCTACTTTCAGATAATTGACGATTCGAGGCAGTCGGCACGAAGATGGCTTACGGTAGCAAAACATCCAATAATAAAATTCTTACGTTGTCAAACTATTATTATTTCATTTAATTTTAAATAATTTTAAGTTATTCATCGTTTCAAGTAATATATTAAACTCATTACATCATTTGAATTTTATTAAGTGCTTAAATAATTTATATAATTATGTTGAATATCCTTTAAATTTGCTTTAGTTTATGATTTAGTGACCGATTCAAACATTAAAGGATATGCTTCAATCGTGTGTTTTAGAGTTCGGTGGACATTGGGAGAAACATCTACCTTTAATTGAGTTTGCTTATAACAACAGTTATCACACATCTATCAACATGACACCCTATGAAGCATTGTATGAGAGGAAATGCAGATCATCGGTTCATTGGGACGAGGTTGGTGAGCGTAAGATTTTACGTCCAGAAATTATTGAAAAGACTGTACAAGTTATCGAGAAGATTCGTGACAGTATTAATGGCCCAAGACGGAATTTCTTGAAGGTGAAAAATTATTTCTCAAAGTTGCGCCTATGACGGGAGTATTACATTTCGGTAAGAAGGGAAAGTTGCAACTAAGATTCATTGGCCCATTCAAAATCTTGAGACGCGTTGGAAGTGTAGCCTATCAGTTGGCCTTACCCCCTGAACTCTCAGCAGTACATGATGTATTTCACGTGTCCATGCTCAGGAAGTACATCCCTGATCCGAGCTATGTAGTAAATCACCAATCAATTGAGTTACAACGCAATTTAAGTTATGAAGTACAAGTCGAAATTATCAATCAAAAATTTCAAACACTTAAAAACAAGGTGATTCCTTTAGTAAAAGTGCGATGGCATAATCACTTAATTAAAGAAGCTACTCAGAAGCGAGAAGTGGAAATGTGAGATAAGTACCCACAACTCTTCGAGGAATTCCAAGGTAAATTTCGAGCAAAATTTACTTTAAGGGGGACAGATTGTAACATCCCAAATTTTTACTACTAGTTGTTGATTTAAATTTAGGACTTAAGTGCGCTATTATTGAAGTTTAATGACTTTATTGGTAATTGACCTAGTCTAATGACCTTATTGGTTATTGACCAATAGTTTGAGGACCTAAGTAGAAAGTAAATTTGGAAGTTAGATTAAATCATGTATAAAACAATGTAAGTATGCTAATTAGTCTTGATTAAGGATGATTCATTGACCACGTGCTTTATTCACAACACATTTCAAGCCAATGTAATTGAATTGACCAGGCAAATCAAGGAAATTGATTTGACCAAATGCATTGTTTACACTAAGTTTTAAGCCAAGTTAATTGATTTGACTACATTATTAAAGGTATTAATTTGACCATTTTAATGACAATACACCATTTATGCATTTACCATCTCTAACATCTAGCCATTTCCTTTGAATTTTCTACACATGTTCAAGAATTTACCTATAAATAGGCGACAAACCTAACACTAAACTATTATCAATAATCATTTACACACTTTCCCTCTCTATCTCTATAACTTTGTCTCTCCACTTCTTTCTCTCATCATTTTTATGTCCGTACAATTATACAATCACACGTGAATAATCAACCCCACACACGGTTCAAGGATCTCCTTCCAACAATAACTCCTTTTATCATTTTGAATTGTCCAATGAAGAAGTTGTGATATCAATCAAAAATTTCAAACACTTAAAAACAAGGTGATTCCTTTAGTAAAAGTGCGATGGCATAATCACTTAATTGAAGAAGCTACTCAGAAGCGAGAAGTGGAAATGTGAGATAAGTACCCACAACTCTTCGAGGAATTCCAAGGTAAATTTCGAGCAAAATTTACTTTAAGGGGGACAGATTGTAACATCCCAAATTTTTACTACTAGTTGTTGATTTAAATTTAGGACTTAAGTGCGCTATTATTGAAGTTTAATGACTTTATTGGTAATTGACCTAGTCTAATGACCTTATTGGTTATTGACCAATAGTTTGAGGACCTAAGTAGAAAGTAAATTTGGAAGTTAGATTAAATCATGTATAAAACAATGTAAGTATGCTAATTAGTCTTGATTAAGGATGATTCATTGACCAAGTGCATTATTCACAACACATTTCAAGCCAATGTAATTGAATTGACCAGGCAAATCAAGGAAATTGATTTGACCACATGCATTGTTTACACTAAGTTTTAAGCCAAGTTAATTGATTTGACTACATTATTAAAGGTATTAATTTGACCATTTTAATGACAATACACCATTTATGCATTTACCATCTCTAACATCTAGCCATTTCCTTTGAATTTTCTACACATGTTCAAGAATTTACCTATAAATAGGCGACAAACCTAACACTAAACTATTATCAATAATCATTTACACACTTTCCCTCTCTATCTCTATAACTTTGTCTCTCCACTTCTTTCTCTCATCATTTTTATGTCCGTACAATTATACAATCACACGTGAATAATCAACCCCACACACGGTTCAAGGATCTCCTTCCAACAATAACTCCTTTTATCATTTTGAATTGTCCAATGAAGAAGTTGTGATATCAATCAAAAATTTCAAACACTTAAAAACAAGGTGATTCCTTTAGTAAAAGTGCGATGGCATAATCACTTAATTGAAGAAGCTACTCAGAAGCGAGAAGTGGAAATGTGAGATAAGTACCCACAACTCTTCGAGGAATTCCAAGGTAAATTTCGAGCAAAATTTACTTTAAGGGGGACAGATTGTAACATCCCAAATTTTTACTACTAGTTGTTGATTTAAATTTAGGACTTAAGTGCGCTATTATTGAAGTTTAATGACTTTATTGGTAATTGACCTAGTCTAATGACCTTATTGGTTATTGACCAATAGTTTGAGGACCTAAGTAGAAAGTAAATTTGGAAGTTAGATTAAATCATGTATAAAACAATGTAAGTATGCTAATTAGTCTTGATTAAGGATGATTCATTGACCAAGTGCATTATTCACAACACATTTCAAGCCAATGTAATTGAATTGACCAGGCAAATCAAGGAAATTGATTTGACCACATGCATTGTTTACACTAAGTTTTAAGCCAAGTTAATTGATTTGACTACATTATTAAAGGTATTAATTTGACCATTTTAATGACAATACACCATTTATGCATTTACCATCTCTAACATCTAGCCATTTCCTTTTAATTTTCTACACATGTTCAAGAATTTACCTATAAATAGGCGACAAACCTAACACTAAACTACCATCAATAATCATTTACACACTTTCCCTTTCTATCTCTATAACTTTGTCTCTCCACTTCTTTCTCTCATCATTTTTATGTCCGTACAATTATACAATCACACGTGAATAATCAACCCCACACACGGTTCAAGGATCTCTTTCCAACAATAACTCCTTTTATCATTTTGAATTGTCCAATGAAGAAGTTGTGCTTAATGTTTATGGTGGCTAATGTTTATGTATGTAATATTTTCACGGCTATGTTATGTTTTGGTCCATGTTACGTATGTTCTATTAAGATTGGACCGGAGTTTAGTAGCGCTACGCACGAGAATTTAACAACACCTAAGTTCAGTCTAATTTTCGTCTCCTTATGCAAGCTATGAATTTTCCGTAGAAATACATATATGAATTCATTATCCACGCACGCTTATTGAGAATTATTCTCACTATTATGTCTCTACTTTCAGATAATTAACGATTCGAGACGGTCGGCACGGAGATGGCTTATAGTAGCAAAAGATTCAATAATAAAATTTTTACATTGTCGAACTATTATTATTTCATTTAATTTTAAATAATTTTAAGATATTCCTCGTTTCAAGTAATGTATTGAACTCATTACATCATTCGAATTTTAGTAAGTGCTTAAATAATTTATATAATTATGCTGAATATCCTTTAAGTGTATTTGTCTCCCATTATTGTAGAAGAAATTGAGTAATGAATAGTATTTTTGTAGAATGTGTGGTTCAAATTTAAAGTAACTTTATTGGTTTGTGTGTAGGATATTTTATTGGATGAATGTGTGGTGGAGAATCTTACTGTAGCAAACAATATTTTGGAATAATGGGAGACAAACGAGGCCTAAATTTGCTTTAGTTTATGATTTAATGACATTCGAATCGTTAAGGATTCGGGTCGTCATATACTCATTGTAAGTCAAAATGTTAAACATAGACATGAATCAATCATAGATCGACCATATCCTAATTAAGTGCAATTATCTCGCTCTTCCTTTTGTTTGCACTTTGGACTTGGTCTTGGAGCTGTAGAGGCAAAAACAATTGAAGGAAGGAAACAAGTCCTCGTCCATTCCAGTGTCAATATAGTTGTTTGTTTATGTATTACATATATACAGCTTTATTTACGAGTGAGGTGTGAATTCAAGATTGAGAAAACAAAATAAGAGTCTCTCCTATCTCCGCGAGCTTTCCAGTGAAGAAACAGAGTAATGGATTGCAATGCTGTGTTTGCACATTGCTCTTAAAATAGAATGTCTATTTCTGAAAGAATCATATAAAATGTGAAGAAACAAATATAGCTGTTCCTGTTGTGTGTCATTTAACAAGTGCTTATGTTCGAATTATACAATTGCAGCAAACATTTTGCACATATCTTTGATGCCTTCAACATATGTAACTGTCATAAATTTGAATCTGGCATGTTAGAAGGTTGTATTCATATTGAAGGGCACATGATTATCACATAACTGGAAAGTCACCAGGGGAAACTAATATAGGCAACTGTAATAATTCTTTCTATTTTTGCTATCATCATGCAATGTTTCTATAGGTAGCTATATTTACTTCTATGTGCATCTACCCTTTCCAGTGTTTATAGATCTGCAAGGAAAGGAACTAGGTAAATAACTAAGCACAATTATACCTCACTCTTAGCATCATAAGTTGATCAAGTAGAGAAGAACATGCTGAAAATCAAATTGGCAGGAGTTCACTTTTCAATACTCCTCCCATCTCCATCCTCCAGGATTGATCTACAAGAGAGGCCAACTCTCTGATAATATACAAATAGATTATCGTTAGTAGATATACAAACACTGCAAAATTAGAATACTATAGCAATTCCATCCATTATTTCTTTGCCTAGATATGGAGTTTATTTCATCAGCATGCACTTTCAAAATAGTTTGATGCTACTGGAAATGCCACTAAAGAACATGATAAGAAGTATTAACTTAAAAAGTTCAAAGCGATTCCAGTACCCACTGCTAGATACAGAACATTAGTCATAATACTTTCAAACATCCAGACCGACAACAAACATAAATGAATCTGAACCTTATTATCAATAAAGCTGAGGTTGGACACATGAATCCTTTTTCACGACTCTATTCGATTGAGTGTCCAAGTCAGTTTTAAGTTAAAAACCCATGAAACAGAAATCTGTAAGTGCATTTCTTCAAGGATGTTTCAACAATTTATAGCAGGCTGATCAACTTCTAGATCTGAAAAACGGTTCTTAATTTGAAAATTGACTTCAATCACCATCTAAGTAATGTTGTCTTTCAAGTAAATTTCCTGTCAAATATAGCCTTGTAAATCTTAAATCATAAAGCATGTTCCACACTTGCAAAACCATAGCCCATGATAAGAAAAATAAGTGTGAAAGAATATTATCCTTTGTGTTTCCCTTAAGTAGCTAGGTAACCATCCCAAAGTGTACTTCAATATGGACAACTAATTCATGCTTTTAAAAGGGGCACATACTCCCCTAAGATCAACTATCAGCATCAAGTGATATTCACACATCAAAAATGACAGTCATAATTAGGCTGAAAAATAAAAATGTACTGAAACGTGATCACTTAATTTCAGGCTAAATGGTAGTTACGAGATTGCAACAAAACGAGGTCTCCATTTATATATTTTACGCCTCTAGGAGTTAACAGAAGCAATGAAGGGGTGTTAATTATGTGATGTTTCAATAAAACAAAAGGAGTCACCTAGGTATCAAGAAGATGAGCTACCCAACAAGTTCGAAAATTTACAGCAGGATAAAAGATTTTCCCAGGAAAAGGAAGAAATATTGGCAGTAAGCCAGTAGACAAGCAGATGTCTAAAATTCGAACTTACTTAAGGTCATGACTGACAACAAGCAAAGTCAGCTCTTTCTTCAGATTCTTCAACAATTTAACAACATCTGCACGGGCCTTCCAATCTAATAGACAGACAAATGTTCAGTAATTTTAAAGTGAGTACTAAATAGACATAAAGTTAAAAGCATCAGTCGATATTTTTCTAAAAAGGTTCATACCACTTTGCTCGTGCAACTACAAGCTACATATGAAGGTATAGGCAAAAAATAGTGCAGCGGTGATGCAATTAAGAGCAAATTCCACTAATGGCAAACAAGTGTATCCTAAACTATCTAATGGAATTAATCAGACTTTGGTGGATCTCTCAGTATTTTAGATCTGTGTCTTCAACATGACCTCTCATTTCCAAGCTTTAATTCATTGGGGGATAAGCATGTGCTGTTTATTGCAATGGGTTGGTGGACACTGAATCAAGGAACGTTGCATATTTGTTCTATGTTTCATTTTCAACAAGTTGTAACAATAACAACAAACTAAGACTTTTTCCCAGAAAATTTGGTGTTGGCTACTGAAGAACTGAGAATCATTGACTGGGACAATGTCCCCTGTGAATCATTTATGCCACTCCCTTCTATCCATCACAAGATCTAAAAAAGATAAAATAAAAAAATTCTTTTGCAACCACATCAAGACCATGTTAACTTTGGTCTACCTCTCATCCATCTAAATGTTTTATTAGGTATCACTATTATAGATAGGAGCTTCATTAAGTCTGAATAAAATATGTCCAATCTAACTACGCCATCCTTTAATTTGTTCAAATAGGTACCACCACTACTTGTTTGACATGTATTCTTATTTCTTATTTTATCCATTTTAGTACGACTACACTTTTTAACACCAACATCTCTGCTCGGTTCATCTTATAGATATGTTGTTGTTTTAACGGCCAAAGACTCATAGCATATCTGATCTAGTAAAACCATTTTGTAAAAATTGCCAACTTAATAGGGTACCTTTTCCAATCTTGCTTCCGATTCACAGAAACTATGCCACTGCGTAACAACCATTATTTTGAAAAAACAAAGTTTTGAATAGTGATTTTAGTAGAATGTGTGGTTATAAAGTAGGGAAAAGTTCTGGGTTTACATGCAGAATATTTTATTGTGTGAATGTATTGTTGAAAATGAGTACGTAGAAAAAAGAGTTTTCAAATAGTGGTTGTCAAACAAGGACTATATCTAATTGGTTATTCTATTATCGCAATGCTACAAACCTTCCCCACTCCTATGTTTCTAACTGATTACTTAAGGTCCTCGGAAAAGAAGAATTCTGTAAACTCAACATGACAATAGCTAAGTACGGAAATAAAGAACCATGTATCACTAATATGATTTTCTGCCTTGCTTCTCAAATAGGTTTAAAGACCAAAATACCTTGTCTCAATTAGTATGGCTTAAGATTAAAACAAGTCACGTAATAAAGAGCATAGCAGAAATCTTCATACCAAGACCAGCAAGAGGCTCGTCCAATATTAAAAGGTCCGGAGTTTGCACCTGAGCAGAGATAACAAACCATTAAGGTGATCATTACCTAATACAAATTTCAACCTTGTTAGTGACATAAGACATTACACATATAGGAACACATCCACAGTTAGGAATACAGACATACATGTGGATGCACACATGCGAATGCAACTCTATTCCTTTTTCTAATCACAAAAACATACACAGGATATAACAAAAAAGGAAAGATTTTCACCAATTGAATTGCTAGGGCAAGTCGACGTTTGTAGCCACCACTTAGAGATTGTGGATCTTTGTCCAAGGAGATTCCATTAAGACCAACCTGAAAGTTTTACTTGCATGATAACATTGGTCAAATTTGATATGTGAAAGTACAATACTACAAATCGCAAATCAATAATAAAGAAAATAAAAAGAGCAAAAGAAAATGAATGCTTGTTCAGTCTAATATACCGAAGTCATAGCTCTTTGGAGTCTTGAAGCAAGAATATCTCTCAATTGCACACCACCTCTTTGTCTTGGCCACCCGAATATGATTTCATCAAGAACATTGTCAGCAACAAAGTACCTGCACAATATATTGCATTAGATACCCTAAAAAAACTGCAATTACATAATTATGTAATCTGAAGCAAACAAGGATTCAATATGAATTTCTATGACAAGAAATAAGTTAGGAATATGGTGGATTCAAAACCACACAAGGAAATATCTGATGATGTGACAATTAAACCTCGAGTGAAAGAAGACGTTTCTAAGATATACACCACAGAAAATTACTTTAGTCTTGGCAAATTCAAGGGAAAATCCATCCACTAGATGGAAGATTCGAAAAGGGTAGTGTTGACCTTGATTCTCGTGCAGATGACATGACCAATAGATTCCGGTTCCACTCAAGTTCACATGGCCTTTATCTTGCACACTTGGACAAACTATTATAGCATGTGGCCTTCTTTGGTGGTGAGGGGCCTGCCGCGAGCATTTTGACAGTCAAATCAATCTACTTGCGAATATACATTTGAAAGTGGGAAGTGCTAGAGACATGAGCTACAAAAAGAGGTTCGGATTCGGGAGTAATATGAGAGCAAAAATGGTAGAGAGCAATGTTACTATGAAGTGTGTAAAATTGTATTACCTTCAAATGACACTATGTGTGAGCTTTTATAGGAGAGAAACGATAACAGTTGAATGAAGAAACATGTGATTTCATCTTAATAGTCAACGCACCTTGTCATAGACATCATTTCATCAATCCTAGGTTTAGAGGCATTTAATGTTCTAAAAAGTAGCCAATCTATGACCTAGGCCTGAAGTGTAAAGAGTAGACTAACAAGTTGACATGATAGAATGACTGCTACAGAGAGGTCCTCGATCAATCACGAAAGATCTTATGGGAAATGTGCCTCATACACCTAGAGCTATTCACCTTGGATTGGGGCTACAGCGCCTCGCATCGCCTTACTTTGTCCATGAGGGTTTGACCTCTTCGTGGAGGTTCGACAAATTGGCCATGTAGATAAGGTGAAGTGGAGTTCGGGCTTGGATTTGCTTGTTATGTAGCTGTTACATCGCCATGCTTGGAGCCTCGTTGGATAATGTTGGATCATGCGTAACAATAGTCCCCCAACTCAATGTATGAATATTCAGAAAATGCGTGAATTTTTTGGATCGAGATGTTTTATCCATTTTGTATGATATGTTATTGGAGAACACGAGAAGTGATATTTTGATGTGGAGTACTTTGTGTTGGTTGAAACTGTGCTATTGAGATGAGCTATTGGTTGTGAAAAGATAACGTAGTACAACAGTCTCCCAAGTTGAAGCATGGATAAATTATATAATGTGTGGACTGACTCCGTTGTTGATGAGTGGGTGCCTTTCATAGCAGTCTATGCGAGCATAGTGGCGTAGAGTCGAAGCCCGCGTGAGGGTAAACACTGAGACTCGGCAGCTTTTGTTAAAGCTGGAGTGTTGATGAACAAGACAGTGCACGAGGGCAAGGGTATGAGATAATGAGTTCTCTCATGCCGAGGCGATAAAAAATTTCTCGTATGGTAGATAGTTCATCCATGTCAATAACTTCCTACATGGTGAATGGTGCATCCATGCAGGGGATACTATAGTATACTTCGTAGGTTTCAAAGTTGGCTCCCTTTGGAATGCTTTACACCTCCATCGAGGCGATAAAAACTTCCTTGCATGATTGATGGTTCATCCATGCCAAGGGCTTCCTGGATGGTAGATGGTGCATCCATGTAATAGATAATAAGGTATATCTCATAGGTTTCAAGGTGAGCTCCCTTTGGGATGTTTTACACCTCTCTTGCCAAGGCGATAAAGACTTCCTTGCCTGGTGGATGATTCAACCATACCAAGAGTTTCCTGCATGGTAGATGTACATCCATGCCGGGCATAATGTAGTCTACCTCATTAGTTTTAAGGTAGGCTCCCTTCGGGATGCTTCACACTTCTTTTGCCAAGGCGATAAAGACGACTTTGCATGGTGGATGGTTTATCCATGTTAAGGGCTTCCTACATCGGGAATGATGTATCATGCAGGGGATAATGAGGTCAGCCTGGTAGGTTTCAAGGTAAGCTCCCTTTGGGATGTGTCGCACCTCTCGTCTCGAAGTAACGAGAATAAGGCAACTGTATTGTAGCTTATGCAAAGGCGCATATGCATAGGCGGAGATGAGGCTTTGCATGGAGAAAGTGCTAGCATAGGCAAGGATGAGGCCCTGTGTGACACCTCATACCTGGAACCAGCAGTTATATTCGAACTTAGGACCTTATAGCATGGATATGATAGTTTACGGACCTAATTGAATATTAGCTTTAGTATAGGGATTAGCGTGCAAATATTTCATCCCAAAGTGATAGAAACTCTAGGATTTTGTAATAAAGTTTGATGAACAAATTCTATTGGATATTGTTATTATCCTTCAAATATTCAAATTTATCTGGGTAAATTATTAGACTTATCCAATGCATTATCAGAGTACTTTTGGACAAAGTATCGGTCCTATATGTATGTTCTAAGTTTTGGGACCTGAGTTTAATAGCGCTACACATGAATTTCTATACCACCTATGTTCGGTACAGCTTTTCATGTCTCCTTAAGTATGTTATAACGTTCTTTATGTTCAAGTATGGACTAATTATTACCTATTACACTCGTAGGTTTATTACGAAATCATTCTCACCCCTCTTCTTTTCCCTTCATAGGAAATTAAAGGTTCGTTACGATCAAGACATGAGAGAGCTAGCGAAGTGGCAAGTGAAAAGAGACCAACCAAGCTTATGTTTATTTATTTAAAAACTTATTAGTAAATTTTTATTTGATATCAAAATTTAAGTTAAGAATTGACTCACTTTATTTTTATGAGAATATTTAATAAAGTTTCAAGTTCTAGAAAGCATTTTTTAATGTTAAGATATGATTTAAGTGACACTCAAATCACAAGAACTCGGGTCGTCATACCTTACATGGCGAAAGTGCTAAAACATGGCAAGAATGAGGTGTTACATAGTAGAGGCATTGATGCATTGGCTAGGATAAGGCCTTGCATGATGAAGGCGATGATGCATAGGCGAGGTCCTGTTGTGGGGATGAGGCCTTGCATGACAGAGTTGTTGATGCATAGGCAAGGATAAGGCTTCTACACTTGAAAAACAAAATCATAACTGCAAAGTTGGAGTCTTATTTTTTAGGGGATAAAGCCTCTGAAAGCATGTCACATTTATGTAGAGGTGAAGTAAGACCGGTAGACAATCTCCACTTGTGCCCCACCATCTCAGAGGTCTCACTCTCTATTATCTGAAATGAAAGTCATAATACGACTATGAATATTGACATTCAGTGAGATAATTTTGGTGCTTGTATGATCTTGCACATAATTTCATTTTTATCTTTTAGCCGCCAATTCTTTAAAGAGCTTTTGTACACCGAGCACTCAGATTAGTCTTTGGGCCACACACGAAACCGTCAGCATAAATAATTGAATGAGCCACACATGGACCAGCCAACAGTTGCAACGGACGTAAACTAAAATAGGGCCTCTTTCATCCCTTGGTGTACAAATCTTTTAAAAAATTTCCAATCTTTTGGAAACTTTGGGACTCAAACTTTGCCGGGCTAAAAAACATTACAGTGGGCAATTAAATATTGAAATATATCCCAAATACTTTCATATAGGCATGCAAAAGATTTATTCTTAAACGTGAATTAAAATAATTTTCAAAGCATACTACAAGTAAACAAGTAAAACAAGTATATATAATTACCGTTTAAATCACTTCTCATGAATCGCAAGAATTACAAGTATACCTTAACCAAAGATTGCATAAAAGTCAACATATAACGAAATCACTCACACTAGTTTCTTTGACGAAATCTTCCTCAAATTAATAGATTTAAATTGCTAATAACCTACTTAAGTAAATGCTTAGATTAATTTGTTTTTAGAAAGCTCAATTACCCGAAAGAAAGTAGAATACGTTTTTTTTCAAATCACTTTTGAAAGGGTATTCTTACCCCATCCAAGGGTAATAATATCCTTAATATAGGGTATTAGGGCCCATATATTCTTTGCAATAAATCTGAAATTTTTCAATTTTGGAAAAAAGATCGAATTTCTGAGCTTTCTTTCATCAAACAATAGAAGGATACACTACATTGATTATAGTTTATCAACACACTTTAATTTAACTCAAAATGTGGAGAATTTAGAAGAAAATAATAAGAATACCTTGCTGAATTTCCTGCCTTAACAGAAATTTGAAGAACTTGCAATAATGTAAACTTGAAAGATGACTTTGAAACCATAGAACTCTCACACTTTAAACATGAAAGAAGTGATTTTATAAAAAGAATATTTTGGATCGTAGACCATGTTTGGAAAAAGAATAAATCTACATAAAATTTTGGTCCACTAAAGATTCATCTACCAAAAATTTTCCAATGATTATCCACATGTGCATCTTGATGCCGCCATAAGATTTTTCCAATTGTCTTACTAAGACAACATTATTTATACCATTAACATAATTAATTATAATAAGGCAAGTAATATACAACAACTTATGTATACCCACACACGGTTGAAATTACTCAGATTCGTGCAGTCCTTTTTTTATCCACGTTTTTTTGTACACTACTGTATGGCATGGGAACTTGTAGCCCCCTACCATGTTTACAAAATCCAAATTTCTAATTCTGGGATCTCAATCCATGTCCATGACACTTTGAATTTTTATTTTTATATTGGTAAGTTTTGTTAACTTAGATTGTAGGGGTATGGAACATAAAATTTTATACTACAATAATCATGTATTAAAATATTTTATCATAAATAGCACACTAAAAAAAAACTCATGGCATTTTTCTTAAATGAAAATCATAAATTAAACTTATGCTTACGACTCATTTGTTAAGATATTTCGTGCTAAATATCATCTAGAAAATTTATATAAACCTAATAATTAATTCGTAACATAATTTATTTACTCGATAAGATTTAATTTCACTTCAAATTTAACATAAAACAACTAACATGCTACTATATCGCTCAAAGATTTAAATCATACATTAAACTACTACATACACTATTTTATGTAAACAAGCATATCCCTAAAATTGTACTACTTAAACCACCTAGGAATTAATATTTTAGTGTTATTAAATTTGATGAACTAAAATTGTATTTCATAACTTCCAAATTGCCTTCATGTGAAAATTATAAAGACTGGAATCCTGCAATTCTACATTCATTACCTTCCATTCGTCTAAATGGTGTGAGAAAACTTAGAAAATATATGACATGTGTCCATGGATTCAGTTGACCAAAAATCCTATTTTTCTTCGTTTCAACAAAAATAAGATTTTTGGAATAACCATTCATCGAACGCGAGCTTTTCAATGAATTTTGAATTATCAAAAACTGATTTACGTAACTCTTAAAAATTGATAAAAGACGCCGACTTCAGTAATTGAGATTGGTGATAAAGCTTTTATAAAGGTTACACCGGTTAAGGGCCAATTACGTTTTAGTAAAAAGGAAAAATTGACACCTAAGTATATTAGACCTTTTGAAATTAGGAAAGAATTGGGCCAATAGCTTGAGTTGGAATTACCGGACATTAACGGCCCATTCGGCATGACTTTTGCTTCTTGGAAGAAGCTACCTTAATATTTATTTGAAAACTAATTTTCAAAAGAGCTTCCTGTTGAATCGTATTAAACCAATTTTCTCTAAAAACTCTTTTAACTAGAAGTACTTTCACAAAATTAGCCAAACGAGTCTAAAAGCAGTTTTGGGACTCAAAAGCTCCTTTTGGCTTTTCAAAAGCGATGCCAAACTAGCCACAAGTAGGATCCACAATGTGTTCCATGTATCAATATTGTGAAAATACATATCAAACACAACATGTACTCAATCACATTCCTAAGGATATTCAAGACGACTTGTCATTTGAGATAGACACAATTACGATTTTATCTTATGATAAGAACGAATTCGGAATAAAGAAATTCCGTTAAAAGTGTTGTGGAAGAGCACGTACCAAAAATAGGAAACATGGGAATGGGAAGATGTTATGCGAGAAAAAATATCTCGAACTATTCGAGTGAATTTTGAGAATTGTAATGACCCAAATTCAAGGTAACGTCTTATGAAAATTTTATGATAGGAGGTTGTTAATACCCTAGATTTAAGGTGGTAATACCCATTGGTTAGGATAGAAATAAACTATCTATATAAGAGCTCTAATGATAAAAATAATAAAAATAATTAAATAAGGTCATTTGGTGAAAAGATAAATAATGCGTATTATACGTTTGGATGCGATTTTTAGAAGTTACGTATATACGTTTTTTGACTATTCAAAACTCATTGGAAAGCTCACGTCATGATCTCGCTAAAAACATTTCATGCAAAAAAAATTGATGAAGAATTATTTCAAAAATCTTATTTTTGTTGAAACGAAGAAAAATAGGATTTTGGTCAATTGAATCCATAAACACATGGCCTTTTCTAGTGGTGAGAGAGGCAACCGCGAGCACTCCAATGGTCAAGTCAAGATTCTTGTGAAAACATATTTGGGTATAGAACATGCTAGAGACGTAAGCCACAATTCGGGAATAATATGAAAGTAAAATGGTAGAGAACGGTGTCATAGTGGAGTGTGAAATTGCATTACTTTCAAATGAACTATGTGTAAGCTTTTATAGGAGTAGGAGAAAAATGATAAATGTTGAATGAAAAGACATTTGACCTCATCTTTAACAATTGAGGTGCCTTGTTATAGGCGCCATTCCATCAATCCTATGCTTAGGGGCATTTAATGTTTCTAAAAAGTAACCACCCTACGACCTAGGTTTGACGTGTAAGGAGTAGATTGATAAGTTGACTTGATAGAGTGGCTATTGTAGAGAGGTCACATCGATCAATCACAAAAAATTGTATATAGATCTTATGGGAAACGTGCATCATATGCCTAGAGGCTATTCACCTCATATTGGGGCTGTAGCGCCTCGCATCGCCTCACCTCATCCATGAGGGTTTGGCCCTTCATGAGGGTTGAGCCTCTTCAAGAGTTTGACCTCTTCATGGGGTTCGATGAAATGGCCAGGTACGCGAACTGATGTAGAGTGCTGGCCTAATTTTGCTTATTATGTGGCTGTCATGAGGCCATACTTGGAGTCTCAGTGGATGAAGCATAACGGATAGCATACTCTAGATGGTTAGGCTTAAAACTTCTATAAAAACAAAACCTACTATTCAATTACGACACAAATGAAATGTGACATTCTTGAGTAGTCTACTTCCCTTTGAATGATGAATCCCTTAATTCTTAACTTAAGAATTAAAGTGAAAGTAAGCTATTGATCTATTTATTGAATCCATCGGGACTGAAGAGCTCGAACCCACGGCTTTCGCACATTTTTTTCCCTATTTTTCTTTGGTGGCATCAGCTAAGGAAATTGAAGGAAAGAAAATGCCAATGGCATGATTTCAAGATTAATAACATTAGTCAGTTGTTTTAGTCCTCAAGTGCAAGGGACAGCAAGAATGTTGAATAAATAAATTGTAAATCAATATGCATTACAAGCTCCTTTTGCAAGATAGGATGCAGTTAAAAAACCAAAATTTATGAAATGGAAAAGGTTAAAATTGTCTCCAATGCTCTCATGAGAAGTTGATACCTTTCAGGAAACTGAAAAACGATACCTACTCTTCCAGGCAATAACAATTCAGGGGACTGATTTGGGTGACCATCATCATTATATCTTTGAACATGGATAGAGCCTGATGTTGGCTTACTTAACCCTGCAATCAACTGTATGAAAATGTCAAATATTTAAGTAGAATTTAAGACAAGATAACAGGGAAATCGGTCGATACAGAATTGTTGGCGAACATAGCACATATTTTGGATCAAAAGGAGGACCTGCAAAANACTCTTCCAGGCAATAACAATTCAGGGGACTGATTTGGGTGACCATCATCATTATATCTTTGAACATGGATAGAGCCTGATGTTGGCTTACTTAACCCTGCAATCAACTGTATGAAAATGTCAAATATTTAAGTAGAATTTAAGACAAGATAACAGGGAAATCGGTCGATACAGAATTGTTGGCGAACATAGCACATATTTTGGATCAAAAGGAGGACCTGCAAAAGAGTAGTTTTCCCACTTCCACTCCGTCCAAAAATCAATCCAAAGCTGCATAAGTGCATGACAAGATACACATTATTTTAATATGGAGCTCGTTTGTAAGTATAAAACCCCTGCTACCATAAATAAAGAAGTGGCCTTTCAACATAAACTGTGTTCATTTCAATTTAAGTGGGAATTAAAAGAACTTACTCGTAGGTCAAAATTAAGATCTTTTAAATTTTTCATCTCTCGTTGAAAAAGGAATAAGAAT
>CAIGRB010143457.1:0-12991 GCA_903798255.1 Fraxinus quadrangulata
TAGAATCCATACATACCAAAAACTCAGAATTCTACAATAACAAACAAATATTTAGTAGAAGAAAAATGAATTAAACATATGTGTGGAAAAATGAATTAAACATCTGTGCACCACAAATTCTAAATAATTATATTATACAAAAACGAAATACTTGTATCCAAATATATTCTAATGTAATAAGAATCGAATATACCAAACCCATACATATATGAAAATCATAATAATTTTATGTTCAAAAACAAAAAATACAGTAGAAACTCACATTTGTTCTAACTGACTTGCATTGTGCAGTCTCAAATTCCGTTTCTTCTCTTTGATTTCTGAGTTGATAAAGCTAATAATTTATTTGATATTTGAAATGAAATCATATACTGTCTTCTTGCAAATGAAATCAGATACTATCTTATTGCAATTGGTTTTAATAGTTTTGCATGTATATCAGTGGCAAGTCGGTTTGTAAAATATCAGTGGCAAGTCAATTTATAAAATTATTTTATTTTTATATTATATATGCAACAGTACCAAATCGGTTTCAAACCATATCAGTGTAAAAATCAATGTGAAATGGGGGAAAAATGAGGAAAAATATCTAGTCATCATTGTTGACAAAGTGTAGCAACAAAGGTAGAAAAAAAACAAAACATTGATGAATGAGATTTGTTACAATGGTGTGAACACTCAGTTTCAAGTGAATAGTAAATTTGGCATTCCCTCTCTTAAGGTAAGGGTATATATATATATTTGCTAATTAAAAGTAGAAAAAAGTTATGATAAAAGGTAAAAATAATTTTTTTTAAATAACGTGTAATTAAAAACGAGCAAGGGGAAAATGATTTTAAACAATCAAAATCAAAAGCTAAAAATTGGGGTGATAATAATAATTGGAAAATAAAAGGAGAAAAAAGGAAGAAAAAATAACAAAAGCAAAGCACTCAGACAAATACACACACACTCTACACGCAGACAAACGCGTTCAGACTCAGGATCCGGTCTAGGGTTCCTCAATTTCAAACTATATTACAGCTCTACTTGAATAAGTTAACGGAATTATTTTCGCTTCTTTTAATTGATTTTCTTTTCGTAATACTGAGACTTGGGGTTAGGTGGGGTTTGGCAGAAGGGTTCTTTTGGAATTGATTTAGGTTTTGATCGAAGGATTGCTGGAAAAGCGAGGGATTTACTAGAATATATTTGAGAAATTTTGGAGAAAAAGTACAACAAATGCCGGAAGAAGACTTGGTAGAGATCAAATTCAGATTGTATGATGGATCAGATATTGGTCCCTTTCGGTATTCGCCGGCCGCCACCGTCTCCATACTCAAGGAGAGAGTTGTCACCGAGTGGCCCAAAGGTTGGTTTTTTTGCTGTTATTTTTTATATTTAATTTTGTTTTTCTTAATTGAGGATATATATCGAACTTTTCATGGAATTTGAAATTTAGTTTGTTGTTTTGTCGATTTGATTGGAATAAAACGTGCTATATGTAATCGCGAAACTGTGGTTCGGCTCATGTGATTATTGACTCTTATTGTGTGTGATTAATGAAGAAGTGATCTTGAACTAATTTTTGGTCGATTGTGCGTCTCTCTTTCCTTTGATATGAAGCTCGATTTTGACACACATAAATTATATATTGGGATGCTTAAACTGAATCTCTCCTTATATCTGTAGTATTTTCTTGGTCTGAGTTGACGTAGAAAGGTTCATCCACATGTGCTTATTTTTTATTGTTTAAGAGAGCAACTTGTACCTCAACAAAACCTTAGTTGTTGTGGTAAAACGAAATATTATTACAAAAGCGAGATAGAGAAAGGGTTGAAATTTAAATAATAAAGATTGGAAAAGGGAGCAGGTTTTCCTATCTGATAGTGCTTGCTCCACAAATTGGAGCAGTCAATTTTCTTCCTTAAAAATATACGTCATGCCATGCAGAATTTTATTATAAGAAACTCAGATAGTAGCTTGAGGTATATTTGTTGCTTGGAACCCTTATCTTATTCTCCTTATTATCAGCTATTCTTACATGCATACCATTTGTTATTTTTGATTGGATAAAATTATTCCTTTTGTTTTAGATAAGAAAATTGTACCAAAGTCTGCAAATGATGTGAAATTGATAAGTGCTGGGAAAATATTGGAAAACAGTAAGACTGTTGGCCAATGCCATATGCATGTTTGGGAGCTACCTAAAGGTGTTATCACTATGCATGCTGTTGTACAACCATCCTTAGCTAAAGCAAAAACAGGTAGTCTCTGTACTTCAACTTCTTGGTGGATTATATTGCTTCATGCTTCCCTTCTTTCCTGTTCCCTTTATAAGGAGCTCTTACTTGTATGATGTGCACTAAAAGCTAGTTATATCCTTATTTCTAAAATTTGGCTACTTGAAGTAACAAGTTGCACTCATTCCAAAATTTTCACGTTGTTTGCCATCCAATGTGTATAGGGGTGTTAATAGACTAAGTCAAGCTGGCTTAGCTTGCCCATCATTGGGCTCGGCTAGGCCCACCGGGCGAGCTTACTCGCTCTCGCTCTTGGTCAAGCTGAGTGCAAGTTGCTCGTTTTAAAAAGGTCGGCTCAGCTCAGCTTGCTCCACCAACTCTTTCTTTGGTGCCCGAGCGTGGTGTGTGTGTGTGTGTGTGTGTGTGTGTGTATACACATATATACAAGTGAAGTGAAATACATTTTTGTCCTTGAAAAGTAATGAAGTGTTTGATAAAAGAATTATAAAAAATTTGCATCGGATTAAAAAATTCTATTTTGTAAAGTGTTTGATAAAAGAATTATAAAGTTACAAAAACGCTCCTTTATCTCTATACAGAGACAAAGCTAATTATACACGAATAAATATTTCGTTTACACTTTTTTTTTCAAAACTAATGAAATGGTAATGTTCACTAGTATATATATTATTTACTAAAAAATTCATGAAAATTATAATTGTTAGAAATCTTAAGCAATTCCTGTATCTATTGTATATGATATTTGATAGGTTGCATCTTGTCATTTCTTTGAGCACATTATAGCCTAAGATATACCTTCTTTCATTCCGCTTCTTTCAACCTTCTTTTTTGGTCAAACAAAACATTATCCCTTGAATAAACGCAACTTTCGATGCTACAGCTTACGATGTTCAATCTCGGGTATGGGTATGTATCTAAGTGTAGGATCTTTTATTTTTTATAATATAATGTAGGATATGGGGACATGGTCAAAAATAGTTCAACTTTTGAACACAAGTACGTGGGTACGTTTTTCAACTTCAAATTTTTCTCATAAATTTACATGTAAAAAGTTAAATAATAATTAAATTGCAAATTGTTGAAAGATATAACATGTCACTTAAATCGGTCCAACCCAACGGTCCAATTACCCAACAAAAAGAAACCCGCCTCAATACGAGCTAACCTATTTCTCAACCACCATAAGCTCACATATTAATACACCTCAACCTAGCACCAACTGCCTAATAAAAACAGCCTACCTTTGTCTTCTCAATGTTCACTTCCCCAACCTTAAATTGTGAAACGTCGTTGTCAAATCGTAATTACCGCGCACCCTCGCTGTTGACCTCCACCTCTACCTCCGTCGGCCACCTTTGTCTTCTCTAATAATGCATTGCAGTTGGTGACCCATTACCTCGTTCGCACACCACACAGCTTATCAACTTCGAGCATCGCACCTTAACAGCCACTGTAAACAAAAGTTGACAGCCAGCTCGAACAACTAGTCAACCACCCATCGCGAACTTGTATAGTATGTCGCCATGAACTGCAATTCAAACCATTTCGACCTGCATCTTAAAATCAAAACATCAACAAACCACCAATTGCTGCTTCCATGCTCTGCCACCACTGTTACCTAGGTTGTCGTGTCGACTTGAAAATTGAAAGATTCATCCAAAATTTTATACTAGTACCCATGTCGTTTCATGTCGATGTGGGTATACCGACAAGAATGTCAAGTCCGAGCATCGCAGGCTGCGGTTGGCACTAGAGGTGTAGTAGATCACATGCTATTAAAGATAATATCGTTTATTATTTTTCATTTGTTCGTCACCATCAGAGAAGATCATTTTTTTCCCTTAGTTTAACACATTAAGAATATAGTAAGAAAAATATCCAACTAACTCAAAAAGGATTTAATTTTGTCTGGTCCAGAACTAGAAGAAAAATAAGAAGATAATGAACTTCCTTTTCCAATTATACTTAAATAGGTCCATATATTATCGTCAATGAACGACTAGTAGAAGGAAGTGGTGGTGGATCAGTTACTACCTTGTTTGGCTGCACCATGGGAATATAAATTACACCAAGTACTTTCTATATCATAATGTGTAATGTGATATCAAATGTTACACGCAAAAGAATTTATTAGATAATACCTTTGCAGCCCTATAAGTTAATACAACTATCTATAATGTAACTAAAGAGAATATCATTGACAAGTGTTCCCAATATTTCTAGAATTACATCTCCATAGTTGCAATAATGTCATCAAAAGATGAATAATCTCTATATTTACCAAAATTTTAAAAAATGAGTTTGAACAATAGGAGTGGTAGGATAGTGGATACCATGCACGCATTCTCATTGAAGAGAACCTTCAAAATTTTCATGATCTCAAAACCAATAAGTCAAATCATTAGGTTCTAATCAAACTCAAAATCATTTGAATGCATACCATTATAAAAATTAGTAATAACTATATCATAATCTATACAAGATTGTAGCATGAGATTGTAGAGTTCCATCTATTATCCATATCTGTTGCAAACATCCCATAGGATAAGTTTATTTTGAACAATCAAATTAAAAATATGAAAAACACGATGCACATGGAAAAGCTTGGCATCAAACTCCTAATGTAGTTGGTTAATCAAATTTTTAGTAACATTAGTGTTAACATTAACATTATCAATGGTGAAACTACAGCGTTATCTTCACAATGAAATGCTTTTAAGTACGGCCAATAATACATTGAAAATATTTTGTACACATATAATGTCGTTAAACGCAACTATTTTTATGCATAATTCAAAACTTATTGACGTAATGGGCCGTGGCACTAATATATCATTTTATGGTTTTTTCGGATCATAGATTTGAAATAGATATGATATCGGAATAATTTTCTAAATCGTCAATAATTTATCATTATTGTATAGATTTATAGCATCAAAACGAAGCTCACCTCTACTAGTAGGTTTGTACTTGGGTTGAAGATATATTTGTATGAATTTTATATCGTGTAAGCTTTCTATTGTGGATAACGGCAACTTAACTTGGCATTGGCTACAAGCATTACTATGCCTTTCCGTCTTGTTTGTGAGGTTGCCTACTCTCGAGAACTCCAGTTTGAATAAGCATTTTTTTTTTTTTTGTAATGCCTGTTGTAATGGATAGCGGTAATATTTCCTCTCAGGTGAAGTCTTTTCCTAGTAATTGCAATATGCTTAATTTTTACTCACTAGGTGAAGTCCTTTCTTGAGTAATTGCTATATGCTATGGTTACCCATCTCAACTGCTTTCTTTCTCGTAAGTGTTTTCAACATTTAGAAATAGGCTCGAGATTTTGCCTTCTTTCATCTCTTTGTAGAGACTGCTGCTTCTAAATCGTCACGACGTCATCAACCTCAATTGTTGTTGGATCGGTAGTAGATGCATTTTCATGATTTGGAACATTGTTTGTCCCTAAATAATCATAGGCGAGAGTATTGGAACTACCAAGAAATTGGTTAATATCTTCATCAGGCTTCATGAATCTAATCCATTACGAATTTTATAGAACATACAGATAGAAAACAACTAATAGAAATAACTGGTACAGGAAGAGTGGGAATATGAAAAAATAATTGGAAAATGAAGGGACAAAAGTAATTGCAAAATTAACTAAAAAGACGAGTGTGGTATATAAGCCATTAGAGAGATTGTAGAGAATTCCGAAAGTGTAAAGAATTTGGTTTATACCCATTCCTATTTATAGACACAAGTTCAGAAAAAAAAAATTAAAAAAAAAAAAAAATTGAAATTTGACTTTAGGGGGCCAAACAGCCGCCTGATTTCAGTTTGGCCACCTGAATTAAAAAATGGTGCTGTTTTGATGGCACCCTGCACCAGCAGGGTCACATCAAACCGGCCAGTGCATGGCTGCAAAAAGCAATGCACAGGCTAGCCGAGCCTAGTTGGGCCCGCAAGCCCAGCTCAAAAGTTGGTGCCGGCGAGCTCACATGCAAGCCAACAAGCTGCTCGCTCAACCAAGTTGGCTCCTCTTATAAATTGTTATTCTTAATTTTTCAGTGAACAAAGCTTGTTTGCTATCAATGATGTTCCGAGGTTACTAGTAGATCAAGTAAGATCTGCCCTGATTCTTTTCCGTGTGTTGCTGTACATTTTACTTTATCTACTAGACTATATTTTTGTTTTTCTTTGAGGGCCTGTTGTATTGCAACCTTCTAGGTGTTTTTTGTCGTCTCTTTAAACAGCACCTTGTTTTGTGTTTTCCACGTAGCACTTGAGTTTGCCGTTGGTACCCAACTATATATTGACTCTCAATGTTAGATTTGCTTATTCTTTGTACTCTCGAAATGAGGATTTTCATGAACCTGGGGTTAATTCTTGTATTGTTAATATATTGTTACCTCTTTGAAATGGATTTGCTTTTGTTGCTGTGATTATCCAGTAGCGCATTAGTCCCCAACAGACTTCCCTAACCGGGGGATTTTTTTTTTATTATTATTTTTTCCTGTCAACTATAGCTTCTTAAATAAACTCAGAATTTCTGATACTATCTCCCTTACAGTCCAGGCATAGAAGAAATCTATTATGACCATCGCTTCAATTGAAATTGAAATTATGTTAAAGAAACTTTATTCTAGATTATGCTTTCTTATTTCATAAAAAGAAAAAATTCTGTCGACATAAGATAGGTTGTTTAAACTTGGTCTTCATAGCCTTGTGTTCAGATTTCTCTACTTTCTACGAAAGACAGTTACAACGTCCTTGATGGGTGAGTGTTTGGTTCCCTTCCGTGGGTTATTATTCCATGCCAATCCTGGACAATGGGGAGTTTTCTAATGTCTTCTGTATATTTACCCTAATTATTGGCTAGAAACTTCTTTAGTTCGAGAAAATGCATAAACTAGAAGTATTGAGATAATTAAGTGGCAGATGGAAAAAATTATCTTCACCATAATCGAATGAGGATTTGTGAGCTTTGCATGGTGACAATTCCTAGGCAAGACAAGGCAGCATATATCAATTCCATTTTTCCAGAAGGTAATAAGCTAATTGGAAGTAGTACTACTAATACGGGTCTCGCTAAATACCCAAAATGCTGTATACTTGGCTGTCCATTTTTTTTACCAGAAGAAAGTGAGCATGGGGATTAAATATTTGATTGGGAAGGACACTGCAGATTTTCCTGGATGATATAGATATAGAAGTTTCTTAAGATCAAGATAATGACATGATTATTCTAAGGGGCGGACCAAGGGGATTTTTCAGTGAGGGCGATATTAGTAAAGGTCTAAAGTTTAGCTTAAGAGACAGAGAGCTGAAACAAAATATTCCCTCCAACTCCAAAGAAGCAATCTGGAAGACCAAAGAAGAATAGGCTTCATAGTACAAAGCTAGAGGGTGCATAAGTAAAGAGAAATAGGCTCCGCAGGGAAATATTGTACATATAAAAGGGTTAAAAAAGGGTACTAATATATTGTCAGTAAGAAACGTTTAGGTTGGTAGGAACTTTTAGAAAAGGAAAAGGAAATGGAATATAACTGCCCTTCAGGCTAAATTGGACCCAAAAAATTAGTGTAGGATGCAGCCAATGAAAACCATTAATAATTCAATTTAACTCTTGAGGTTCTTTATGAAAATCAAGCTAGTCTCATTGTGAGTTCAGTTCAACATAAAAATGATGGAGAATTAGGATGAATTTTAGTATATTTAGTTTCCATTTCTAAAGTTTATTTTACGAAACATAACTAGAGATTTATTTAGAGTATTTTCTTACTTAAATTAGGATTAGTTCAAACCCTATATAAAGGGTCTAAACAATGTAATTGGAGAACTTTGAATGAATAAAAATTGATATATTTCTTCCCCAATTTCTCTCTATTATCTACCTCCTCTCTTTTCCCCCTCCTTTCTCCTCCTCTATTCCATTTCCCCTTCTCTTGTGATTCTCCTATAGCATCTTGCGTCAATTTGGTATCGGAGCTTAATCCGTTTCTTTTGGCCAACAAATTCAATCTCCACACTCCAACCAACCGTTTTAACCTTCAACAATTAAACCATAACCACCAACAAATCCCATTTCATCCAAATGGCCAAGACTCAAAACCCCCTTTAACACAAAAAGGGGCAGCGCAGCAACAGTTTTTACCTGTGTATAGTTTTTAGCAGTCAGAAAAAATTTCAAAAAAGATCCAAAAAAAAAAAAGGCTGCAGTTAGTTCATCTATTATGTAGATGCTGTTGTAGTTTGAAAAAAAAAAAAAATCAGACAAAAAAAAAAAATGTAGCAGCACTTGTTCATCTGTTTAGTTGCTGTTTTTCAGTTTCACAAAAAAATAAAGTTCGATCGCTTATTGTCACTTTGCTGCCTACCCAAATAAGATGTCCAATTGATTATGTTCAATAAAGCCCCCCACACACAAATCCACAAAAATTCCCCAAATTCCATCTCACTATACACCTTACCCAATCAACTAACCCTAACTTGACTTGCTCAGCAACCCCAACCCAACTGCCCATACGCCCAACCTACACATACTTCTGACCCAGTCCGAATAATCTCAGCCTTACTACAACTTACACAGCTAAACATGGCCAGGCCCAAATCCATAACTCTTTGCCCATTAAACCCGTTAAGCCCTCTTCCACATTCATTGATGGCTGCACCACCACATCCAATCTGACCTGCAATCACCGGCAACTGTCCTCCACGAACCAGTTTCACAAAACAGTCACCGACTCCAAACACCCACCCGCCAACGCGAAAACCACAGATTAACATAAACCCATCACTGTTTCCGTCATATTTGTACAACTTTTATTCCATAACTACATTACACCCCACTTCTCAGTCGCTGCCTTATCGTCGCTGTCGCCGCAATTAAACACCCTATCGCCGTCCAGTTAAACCAAGATCGGAATGTCTTCCCAAACACTTCGAGTACATCTTCGCATGCCAATCCATATCACTGGCTAAAACATCGACCCGAAACCTAATTCTAAACCTTCACAACCATCTAGTGTACACACCGGATCTCACAGCCTACTACACAAACACAACCATATGCTCCCCCACCACTTGGGAGTTACAAACACAAATCCCCTATTCCGGTCGCCACCAGCAGAAAGGGATATAGGACACGGGCAGTCGTTCTAATATAGCCTCAATCTTCTTTGAGTCAGGTGTTTGTAGATTTTCAGGAGTCGCAACTATTTTTTGTGCCGATTTGACGCTAAGGAGTTACTAGAAAAAAGAAAGCATTTGGATAGCAATTTGTGCACAAATTTGGGACTGGACTTGATGTGCACAACTAGCGAGCTCCATTTGCATCTCTTGAGGTATGCTAATTTTGTTGGTTGAAAGCTTTACATTCTATTAGGTGTTTGTGGCAGTCAACCCTCATCAAGTAACAGAAAAAAATAGATTAAAAAAAAAATGTCATATAATAGTTACAATACGTCCTTTAATTACTGCAACGATCATGTAAAGTCATCTTCCACTTATCAACACTATTATCCTTCGTCTAAGACCTTTGTTGAGAATGTATATTCTCCTTCTAGGCAAGTTGCAATCCAGCTATGGGACTTTAATTATCTCACTGGATCTGATTCATTACTTGATTGGCTCAATAATTTTGAAAATTCTTTTTATGTCACAATTTGAGTGACTTACGTAAGATTTGTCATGTTAATATGTCATTGGTTGGTTATGCTAAAACTTATTAAAGATCATATTTTGTAATTGTCTAGGTCAATGCACTGTCACTTTGTGGGATTCGTGAATCCTGAGTAAAAATTATGCTCATGTGTATTATCGAACTCAATTGTTATATCTATGAAGCTTTCCACCTCCTAGCGTCTAAGTTTATCGATAGTTTGAATTATGAAATTTTGTCCAATGATATTCTTGCATTCTAATCCTTAGACAATGCTTACCAACAAGTCAACTTATGGAACTTATCCTTCCATCTTCGCCAAGCGTGTCATAAGCTAGGTCTTCCATCCCAGTCCCGACAATCACCTTCTGAGTCTAGTTGTGTTGCTCTTGAAGAAGAAATCGAGGTTCCTATTATCGAATCAATTGAATATTCTAATACCGAGAACAGGAGTTATTTATATTGTTGCCGTTTAAGTCAAACAGTCTACCTATCCTTGATTACATGTCGAAGTTGATCTTGCCTAATTTGTTGTATGTTTCTAATGTTGACTTTGATATGGTTTTACCTCCGCTCTATGATGCTTTCTGAGTTACCACATTTTCCAACGTCATTACCTTGGCTCCACACTCTGTTGCCTTTCATGTCAAATTTCAAAAAAAACTATTTTCTATCATGAAACTTATGAGCCTGCAATTGACTCACAATTTAGGCACAGGTACTTCCTTGATAATTTTTATGCCTTGTTACATATTTCTTTACCACGGTTTTCAAAACATGTAAAGATAAAATTGAATCACTCACTTGACCTTACTGTTTTTGACTGGCCATTGCACTTAAATGAAGGCCTTGTTTTCAATTTAGCATAATTATTTCCTTATCGGTGGACATTTGAGCCGTCTGTGTTGCATTCAGTTATTCCTGTACATCAGTCTACTGTGCTAGTGCATCTTGCTTATCATGTGGATGCCGTGGTAACTTTCGTGGATGAGTTGTACAAGTTGTTGCTTATTGAATTTCATTTTTACTACTTGGTCAGGAGGAAAGATTACCCACCTTGGTTAGTTCTTGAAAATGTGTTTCAAATTCAGTTGTTGACATGTGGATGCTATCATTATTTGGTCAAGATAAAAGATCGCCCTCCTTGGTCAAGAAGTTGTAGTCTATTTCGCCGGAGTCGAGTTCTCTCAGTCGGGGAGAAATGATGGAGAATTAGGATGAATTTTAGTATATTTAGTTTCCATTTCTAAAGTTTATTTTAGGAAACATAATTAGTGATCTATTTAGAGTATTTTCTTACTTCAGTTAGAATTAGTTAAAACCTTAGTTAAAACCCTATATATAAAGGGTCTAAGCAATGTAATTGGAGATAACTTTGAATGAATAAAAATTGATATATTTCTTCCCCAAATTTTCTTTATTATCTCCCTCTTCTTCTCTCTTTTCCCCCTCCTTTCTCTTCCTCTATTCCATTTCCCCTTCTCTTATGATTCTCCTATAGCATCATCATGTGTCAAAAAACCAATAAAATTCAGACTTATATGGACAAAATTCCAGATTTACATTCCTATCCATATGTACATCATAAAGACTTGCTTGCAAAAAAATAGGCAGTGCACTGCCAAGATCCAGAGATGCAACGAGTGGTGATGGCCATCTGCAGGTCTGCATACATGTAAAATGATATTATTAGAGAGAGAATGTAATTTACAAATTCAGAAAGAATTTGGTCATAAGAATTTCCCAAGATGGCCCACCTACAAACTCTAGAGCCCCAAAAAGTTCTCAAAAATGCTAGTGCTAGATAGTAGAGTCAGAATTTATCAGAGAGCAAGAACTGTAAAAACATTATAGAATACAAGCTGGGTCAAGATCTGGTCAAAAAGACCAGAAATTGCCCATCTGCAATCTGAACTGGAAACAAAATAGATCAAAAAGTCTTGCACGTAATGGTTTTGCACTGGCGCAATAACGGGTATCATCTGCAGGTTCTTGGAACTCAAGGAAGGACTTTACCAGCATCGGATAGTATTGCATTTCAATGCGTTTGTAGTTGCCTCAGCAAAACACTGAGCAGCTTCCGCCTCCTCTGCTTCCCTTGCCACCACCTCAGCTTCTGCAATTACAGCTTCTGCCTCTGTATCATTAGATTTTTTGCTTCGCGATAGACTGGCTCTGGAAAAATCCCTCAAATGAAGGCTCCCAGGATGTCCTCAAGAAGAAACCCCAGCCAGCCATGAAGTACATGGTTTATAACACTACATGTTCAGAAAAATGAGGTTGGGGTGGCCCAAAGTTGATGCCTGCACTGAGCCTGAATTGGGTCTGCCCCTGATTATTCTCAATGGTTTGGAGGGTCGCATTTAACAATCACAAGGATTATTTTTCTGTCCATAGAGAAAAAAACCTAACTTTATATAAATCATTGACACGACCATTCTGATGACATTTATGCACACGTCCCTCAATCTCATGCATCTACTATGTCCTTTAAGGTTTGTCAAAATGAGACGTATTTTTACAAGATATAGAAATTAATATTCTATAAAGTGCCCGGAGTCTCGTCTTTGTGTTACATTTTGTATGTCTCCATTAACTACGGTGTGCGCATGTCTCCATCAACCAGTCTCATTTTCCATAAATGGACATTCATACTCAGCAGGGTGTGGCATGCTTGGGGAATTATTTATTATTATTATTTTTTATTTTCTGTTTTGGCTAAATTGAGGAGCTTGTATCGAAGGTCTTCTTATTCAAACAAAATACAATTTCATTGTGCTTATTACCTCAAAAAATTGAGTCTTGTGATTATATGAAATTCACAGTTACTCGATGTAGTTGCTGAAAGTTGTTATTTTATTTCTTCACAGAAAAGAAGGTTGACGAGCTACCAAAGAAAAGCATTTGTTCGTGTTCCATATTGTGAGTATGCAAGTTTGATTCAGCTTTTATCTTGTGGGCTCTTGGGAATATATTAAAATCTGTTCAATAGCATTCGGTGTAAGGGTGGCTTGTTATTATGTATATGCATTTTACGAATTTGTTACTTCTTGTATGATTATAGCTACATCATTTGTATACAAGAATACAGGGTCTTGGA
>CAIGRB010143457.1:28530-50332 GCA_903798255.1 Fraxinus quadrangulata
TTCTTTTCAAGGATCGAATGATTTAAAATAAGTTTTTCATAATATTCAAGAATTTCATCATAAGAAATAGATAAATCATTATATAAATAATTTTCATTAGAATTTACCTTATCATTAATCGCCATGGAGCACATGCTGGCGATTTCGTCTTGACTTCTATCTTCTTCATGATCATCATCATCACTCTCATCCCATGTTGATTGAATGGCTTTTTTTTTTTTAATGAATCTATTCTTCTTTTCGTCATTTTCTTCTTGCGTTTGAAATCGATGATTTTTGCGAAAACCTTTCCATTTTTTAACAAGAAGAACTAGAATATCAAATTCTTCATCATTCATATTTTCGCTTGAAGTACCTTCATCAACTACGGATTTAAAAGCAATTGGCACATTTCCTCTTATTTACTTTTCATTGTTTTATCCTTTGTCTCGATGTGATTTAACTCATATGTTATCAATGTTCCATAGAGCTATTCCAATGGATATGTGCTGATATCTTTGGTGTTTTCTATCAATATTCTCAATAGGCTTCATTCTTTCGAAAGTGGCCTAAGCATTTTACTTACAAACTCACCATTAGTAAATTTATGATCAAAACATTTGAGGCCATTAACAATGTCGGTGAAACGAGTAATCATGTCAACAATATGTTCATTCTCGTTCATGAAGAAATTTTCAAAATCTTTAAATAAGAGATTTATTTTTGTTTCTTTCACTTTTCTAGTTCTAACATGAGTAATTTCTAAAGTATGTCAAATATCATAAGCAGAATCACATGTACTAATATGATTAAATTCATTTATATCTAAAACACAATAGAGTAGATTTTTGGTTCTAACATTTAAAGATAATTTTCTTTTATCATCTTCATCATACACCACTCTAGGTTTTGGAATTGTTCGATCGAGTTCGATATCAACTTAAATAATCTATGTATGCACATAAAGACCATATTCAATANTTCTCGTTCATGAAGAAATTTTCAAAATCTTTAAATAAGAGATTTATTTTTGTTTCTTTCACTTTTCTAGTTCTAACATGAGTAATTTCTAAAGTATGTCAAATATCATAAGCAGAATCACATGTACTAATATGATTAAATTCATTTATATCTAAAACACAATAGAGTAGATTTTTGGTTCTAACATTTAAAGATAATTTTCTTTTATCCTCTTCGTTATATTTCTCTCTAGGTTTAGAAATTATTTGATCCAATTTTACCATCATCTTTAATAACCTTTTTAGGCACATATGGATTAAATTCAATAACTTCTCAAATATTATAATCTATTGATTGAATAAATATCGTCATCCTGGTCTTCCAATGGTTACAATGAGTACCATCAAATAAAGGATGATGATTTGAAGAATGTCCCTCAAGATTTTGAAAAATATGGTTAGTCATTACTCAAGATTGTGAAATCGTTAAAATTGAGCATTTTGCTCTTATACCAATTATAGTCCAAGAATAATTAACCAAGAGGGGGGTGAATAGGTTTTTAAATTTTTTTCGAAGAATTAATCTAAATTCAAGCAAGTAAAGACTAAATAGATTAATTTAAATAGTAAGTACAAATATAAAAGCGATAAGTAAAATGGATAGATGATATAAACGATATAATTGTGGAGGTTCGATCCAAAACAATGATCTACATCTTCCGTTACCAAGCTCTCTGGCACAAGCAAGACTTTTTCACTATGTTGATTGACTTATGATACAATCCAATCCTTTACAACGCTTCTGGTGACTTACAAACAAGGAATCCCGATTCTTATACAATGTTGAGTTTTACGGGACCTCAACACCGCCTATACTATTGAGTTTTACGGGATCTCAATATAATCCACACGGTAACTTACAATAAGGAGTACCGATCCTTATACAATGTTGATCTTTAAGGGACTTCAACACGACCCACAATTTATCAAAGTGATTTTACAATGACATTATTCTCTTGATAAATAATACAAACAAATTAAGTACTAAGAGGGGCTAACACTTCAATGAATAGTAATAAATTATAGCTCAAGTGTTAGATGAAATTTTTTGATGAATATGATAGTCAAAAATTAGATTCAATCAATCAAAGTGTTTTAATGAGAAGATGAAGAAATAAATAGAATGTAGGTTCAAAAATCTTCTCAAGAAATATCTCTTTTTCAATGGATGATTGTAATAAATTCAGTACTAAGAGTGAAATGAGCAACTTTGATGAATGTGATGATTTCACAATTTTAGTTCAATCAATCAAAGTTTCAATATGAAGAAGAAGAAGAAGAAGAAAGGTTTATACAATATAAGTGCAAAAAATTATCTTCAAAAATGTATTTCTCTTTTTAAATTGATATAGATAAATTAAGCATAAAGAGAAATGAAAAATTTTGAGAAGAGAAATAATTCAAGAAGTTTGATTCAACAATCAAAGTTTTTGTTTTGAAAAAATAAATGAAATGAATGTAAAAATGTAAGTTCAAAGAAAATATTTTACAAATATATTTCATAAGAAAGCTCTCTTCTAGTTGTTTATAAATGCATAGTGAAGTGGTATTTATAGAAGTGAAAAATGTCAAATTTTTTGTCAAACCGGATGATCAGTCCGGTCTACCACCAATTTTCGGATGATTATATAACCGTTTGTATAGGAAAATTAGAGGTCAAAACGGTCAAAATTTTTACCGTTGGAGACGTCCGGTCAACCACCAGTTTGGCCAGTCGACCGCCACGCCAGCCGATCAACCATCCCGACAGTTTTTTTTTTTAAGGATATGATCTAAGTTCAAGTACACTCTGAAAGATTAATCTTATTTTTGATAAAAAAATATATTTTATACAAGTGATATGAAAATAATTTTTCGTACACAAAATGATTTTTGAGCTATTGTCATTCATTACTAAATATCAAAGTGTTATACCTTTACATATGATCTTGAAAGCCTAGTTTTTAATCTTGCTTCGAAGTTTCTTTCATGTTTGACTCTTAAACTCTTGATCTTGTTCTTCTTCATGAGCCCTATTTGATAGTCTTGATTTTGATCTTTTAAGCTCTCGTCTCGAATGAATTGACTTGAATGGTTAACTTTTACTTTGATCTTCATTTCGAGTCCGATTTATGATATGTTGATTTTGTCAATGCTTGATTGATTTTAACGTTGAACTATTATCACTCAAAATCAATTGTTAGAAATAATATTAATCTTATTTGTTATGATCAAAACATTAAGGATGAAATCAACCATAGGTCAACAGGGACTTGGTACTTTGATCGATATCCATAGTATGAAGGAGTAACGGTTGCTGGCCAGTCACAATCTCAAAAGGACTCTTATTGGTGGAAGAGCTCTTTTGGGCATTGAAGCAAATTTGAGCCTCATTCAAAAGTTTCACCCAATTCTTCTACAAAGTAGAAACAAAGTGCCGAAGATATTCTTTCAGCATAGAATTGAAGGGCTCCGTTTGTCTGTCAGCTTGTGGATGAAAACTAGAACTCATGCTCAAAGTTGAGCTAAGAAGTTTGAAAAACTCGATCCAAAATATACCAGTAAATCGAGGATCCTGATCACTGATGATGTCTTTAGGCAGTCCCTAGTATTTGACAATATGTTTGAAGAATAGTTGAATTGTCTCTTTAGCTGATATACTTGGGTGATGCGATAAAAGTTAAGTACTTTGATAGACGGTCTACCATAGCCATAATTAGCTTTCCATTGATTTTCACATCAATATACATTAGGCCTTTGACCCTACAAATACGAGCCTTCGATTCTTCCATCTTTACCTCTTTCGAGGGAATATCATCATTTTCAGTAGCCGGTGCGATAGTGTACTGCACTGATGTGAGAATGCACCAACTACATCATCATCCTCTTTGGAGTCGATCTCACTGTGACAGTTGGCTTGTGGGACATCTTGCCTTGAATTCATTCCACCACTCACTAGTTGACAATATGCATTCACCATCTGTTTCTGAGGGCAACCCGACACCCAATGAGGTCATTTACATAAAAAGTACATCAATTTAGGAGTAACATTAGATTTGCCCTCCGTTACTTTTCCTTTGTTCCAGTTGTTACTGGTGCTACTGTTATAGTTTCCTTGATGGCTGTTTTGATAATTTTCCTGAAAGTTATTCTGAGGGTGCCTTTATAAGCTCCTCTCTTATTATGAGAGTAACGTTTTCCCCCATTTGAGTTCGAAATGAGTCTATAAGGTTTGCTTTCACCTCCAATGGCTTGACTATTTCCTAAAGGTCGATCTTTTCTCGATTTTGGCTGATAGTCACTTAAACATTCGGCGGCTCTAATGGCTGCGCTCTAATCAGTAACCTTTTTTCTTTGAACTTCCGTGCGTGTCCACGGTTTCAACCCTTCTATGAAGGTGAAGAGCTTATCATTTTTCGATATATCTCGAATATTCAGCATATGTCATGAAAAGGCTTTCGCGTACTCCCTAATGGAGCTTGTATGTTTCAGTTCTCATAGCGCCAGTCGTGCCTGATATTCTACATTTTCTGGGAAAATTGGGCTGATTACTTCCTTGAGAAGATCTCAAGAATCTATTCGAACCCTATTTGCCTGAATATCAGAATATTTTGTCCGCTACCAAGTTTTCTGGACTAGATATATCATTATTTTCCAGTCTAAATGGTAAGTTAAATGTGATTGATGAAAGAAAATGCTATTTATTCTTTTTCTTTAAGCTCGAAGTGGCAACTAGGGGTAAAAATAAGATGGTCGAAGTCAATATGGCCATGGTGGTGATTTCCTAAGCGCCTCTATCGTTTTCAAGTTATCTTGCAAATTGATAAGAGTTTTGAGGGGTTTTAAGCAAGTTGTAGAGGAACATGCAAACATAGGATCATGCACACAAGAAAATAATGTATAGAAGCGTAATGATTCGAATTTAGGCACGAAACTCACAAGGGTTTAATATTCAAGCTCAAACAAGTTTCACATGCTTTATCCCTAATCACGACATACTACATCAAAAATTTGGCTAAGTACATAGATACTTTCAAACATGACATGCCTTTGGTCATTCTGGAAAGTGCACAAGGGTATGAATTTAAATATGACAATTCCCTAGAGTAACATGCATGCTATCACATAAAGGTAAAGAAATAATTGAAATTCCAAAACCGTGATGTAGTTTTCTAAATTTACCTTAAACTGGCTTATAGACAAACTTTGAAAAAAAAAAAAAAAAACTGAACAAAACTAATTTTTTTTTTAGTTCCTCCGCTAAATTTATGATAAGTGAAAGAAACCAAGTAACTAATCTAAACAACTATTCTACGAAAGCAGTAAAATGGAGTAAAAAACAAAATTGATTGCTCACTTAGATCACCATCCAAGAAGTATTAAGTTTACAGTCTTTAGCTAGACTTAGCTCCTCAAGTGTTCACGATGGCTCATCTGACTTCGCCTTATCCTCCTTCAAGGAAAACACCTTCTCGTGATATGGCTTTACCTTTTGTCCATTCATTTCGTAAGTAGCCCCAGTCTGTAGATCGTGGAGCTCCACCATACCATGATAAAAAGTGTCAACAACAATAAAAGGACCATACCAAATGCTTACTAGGAAAGAATCCAATTCGTCAATTATAGAGTAAGTTTTTATGCCTTTTGGAGAATCTCTTCCTTTTGATTACCTTGTTATGAAAGGCCTTAGTATTGTCCTAATAAATCTTAGCACTCTCTTATGCCTCATTCCGCAGCTCATCCAATTCGTTGATTTTCAATTTTTTAGCCTCCCCTGCCCTTTCCATGTCAAAGTCGAACTTCTTGATCGCCCATAATATGCCATATGTTCTAGCTCAACATGAAGATGAAAGGCTACCAATGAGAATTTTGTACATTGTCCTTGTAAAACCTGCTTGCATGCTTTCTACAGAGTTTGGAGTGGTAGAACTTACTTGAAATCACCAAAACGAGGTTAGATCACTTGCCTTTTGATTGCTTGCTTTCGCATTGTCTTGTACTCACTCATTGGTCAGAAATTCGATCACAAAGGAAAGAATTTGATATCCACAATCTAAAAACCAATTTAGAGATGATAAATTTCCAAAATCAAGCCTTTCCACCATGTATTTTCCTTCCCCTCTCTATACCCAAATCGCATGTTTTCTTTTCATAATATGTGGAGTAATGAAAGTTGCATGGGATTTATTGGTGTTAGGGAGGTTAATTTTCAAATTCAAAACTCAACTCCTCCCTCCACTTGTTCTCATGCAATTCGGGTCGGGTCAACTCACATGGATGATACATTTTCTTCCTACATCTACTACTCGTACATGATGGGCTTGATATGATCTTAATATAATATCAATTATATATATTTCAACATCTCTAGTTCTTATATGTAAATTTATTGTGCGACCAGCAAGTTAATTTAAGAGCATGCTATACACCCGTTAGGGATATATAGCAGCTCTACTAGATGAAATACATTTCTCGCTATACCCTAACATATTTTATAATACCAGTTTGAGTATTTCTGACCCCTCAATCAATCAAAGAACATAATTAACTTTCTCATTTATATTGTATTCACAATTGTGTCACAAAACTCAAATAATTAACACAATTGTTCGGTCGGTGAATACAAGTTGAAGTGTTAGATGAAATAGTCTTCATTTCCTACTTGAATCCTTTAATTTCAAGTCAGTTACTTTCCTAGACATATCCCATCAAATCGAATCAACCATAGTTATTGGCAATATCGAAATAAAACCTCGAGAGAACAGTTAAAAGTCATAAGGGTATGAAAATGAGATCATATGTGCCTCGGAGACCCACACAATGAAGAAGCGGGGATCAATTATTTCATTTCTCATTGGTCATTAAAGCACACATAGTATGACACATGTGTTTTGGTGATTTCTTATTTTCTTAGGGCGTATGTCTAATCTTACAAGTTATATACACTGTACAAATCATAGTTTAGATGTTCCTTGCTATCTAACCTTTATATTTATTCCTCTAGGCAATCCCAATCGAGAACTCGATCCAGCTATAATGGATAGCAAAATCCATATCGATTACTTGTTGTAATCCCATCTTGATATGTCATCAAGGCGATTGTATCATATACACAATATGATCACTGTGTTTCATCTCAACATATCTCAAAGTGTCTGAGGTGATTGTTCATGTGAGTAAATCAATCTTAACCTGGTTGACATACTTTATGTGTGAACAATAAATAATAATATAAAAAATCACAACAAAATATTACTCTTTACATATGAACTCAAAATATTATTCATTAATGGACTTATATTAAAAGTTTACATAGTAGATAATTCAAATTCCATGCAATCTCAGAGATTTAACATGATTCATAAAAATATCTGTAGGGATATGTTTTTTAAATGGGTCGGCTACCATTTGGTGCATAGAAATATAGTGTAAACTAACTTCATTCTTTCTTATGATGTCTCTTACAAAATTATATTTTGTATCAGTGTGTTTGATTCTGCTGTGATAATTGGGATCCTTTATATATAAAATAGTTGTCTGACTATCACAGTAAATCAATATAGGTCCCACATTACCACTTAGGACTCTTAGATGCTGCAAAAATCTCTTTAACCAAATAGCTTCTTGTACCGCTGAAGCACATGTTACAAATTCTACTTCCATCGTAAACAAGGAAATACATGTATGTTTCTTGCTACTCCAAGAGATGACGCCATTATTAAGTAGGAATGCATATCCCGAAGTTGATTTGCTCTCATCTAGGTCTCCACCTCAATCTGCATCTGTGTATCCTTTTAAATACAAATCATTCCATTGATAGCACATGGAGTAATTAGCAGTACCCTTCAGGTATCTTAATATCATTTTGATAGCTTTCCAATGCTGTCTTTCGGAATTAGATCAACACTTGCTAACTAGACCAACTGCATGACAAATGTCGAGATGAGTAAACATCATAGCATACATCAAGCTCCCAACCGCACTGGAGTATGGTACTCTGGACATTTTTTCTTTTTCCTTAAGAGTTCTAGGACACATACAAAGACTTAGAGTTTCGCCAATAAGATTGCAATTTTCCATTTTTAAAGTTCAAGAATTTTCTTTATATATGACTCTTGTGACAGACCAAGAAGCCTCTTCTAATGATCTATATGAATTTTAACACCTAATATGTAATCTGCTTTACCCATGTCTTTCATTTCAAAATTTGAGAACAATAATTTCTTAATAGTTTTAATATACTCCTTATCATTCATAGTCAGTAAGATATAATCTACGTAGAGAGATAAAATTACAAATTTCTCATTGGACCTTTTCAAATACTGTGATCTTCGTCCATCATGACAAAATTTTACGAGATAACCGCTTTATCAAATCTCAAGTACCACTATCTAGAAGACTGGTTTATGCTACAGATTGATCTATTCAATTTAAAATTTTATTATCTTGACCTGCTTTAATGAAACCTACTGGTTGTTACAAGTAGATTTCTTCATCCAATTCTTCATTGAGAAAGACAATCTTCACATCCATTTGATGTAGTTCTAAATTTAAATGTGTTACTATGGCTAAGAGGAGAGGAATAGAAGTAAATCTCACTACTGGTGAAAATGTCTTTTCAAAGCCTATACCCTCTTGTTGAGTATAACCTTTTGCCACCAAGTGAGCATTATGCCTCTCTATAGTCCCATCAGCTCTTCGCTTTATTTTCATAACCCATTTGTTTCCAATAAGTCTCCTCCCAATCGGAAGATTAACTAAGTTCCAGACTTGATTTGATTTTATAGACCCCATCTCTTCTTCTATTGCATTCTTCAACTTTTCCTTTGAAAGGCATGATAGAGCTTATTGTACTGATTTTAGTTCATCATCTTCTGAAGATACTAAGAAAGCTTATCCTTCAATCTAGAAATGACGTTTAGGTATACTTTTTCCAGTACTCTTACGAAGTAAAAGCTCCGATGTGACCTTGTCACTTGGAATTGGAGATGAATTACATCCACTTAGATCAATAGGTGTAAGTGTTTCCTCTTGTACATCAGCTGATCCATCAAGTACAACTCCATCATCTAATTTAAACAAAAGTTATCCCTTTTTAATTTCTCCCCTACTAGCAAAATCACTCTCAACAAACGTCACATCACGTGACTCTATCTCAATTATAGTCTCAACTTGACTTTTACCTATGAACACATATCATTTGGACTGATTTGAGTATATTATAAAGATACACTTCTTGCCTTCCGGATCCAATTCTCCAAACTTACTTGAGGAATCATGTATATAGGCATGTAATCCATAGGATCTAAGAGACCTCAAATCAGGAGATCTACCTATTCAAAGTTGATACAATGTAATAGGTACCGATTTAGCGAGAACTCTATTCAGAATATGGGTCATAGTTAACAAAGCATATCCCCAGTAGAAAATTGGTAACTTGGCATGCACCATCATGGACTTTACCATTTCTAGTAACGTTCTATTCCTCCTCTCAACAACACCATTTTGTTGAGGTGTATTGGGAATAGTTAACTGTCTAATGATTCTCTTGTCATTATATTGTTCTTTGAACTCTTCAGATTGATATTTACGCTCCCGGTCAGTTCTCAAGGCTTTCACATTTCTAACTACTTGATTTTCTACTACATATAAATATCTTCTAAAGTATTTTAATGCTTTTGACTTATTAGAAATCAAATAGATATAACTATATCGCGTGAAATCATCTATAAAAGTAATGAAATAAAAAGCTCCATGTCTTGCCCTCATATTCATAAGTCTGCATATATCTGAATGGACTGACTACAATAGAAGTTCGACTCTTAAGGCTTTACTGAATGGTTTTCACATTGTTTTTCTGATTAGATAATGTTTATAACTAGGTAACGAAACCTTAGAGATTGAACCTAGCAAGCCTTTTTAGCTAACATATTCATTCTCTCTTACTCAATATGTCCTAATCTAGCATGATGTACATATGTATCAACATTCAAATCTTTAGAAGAAGTAGATACATTCTAGAAAAAACAACGATCAACATAATAATTATAAGTATTTGGATCACAATCCAACATTACAAAACTACCTTCTACATGTCCATATCCATAAAATACATAACCATTATAAATATGAACAGAAGTACCACAATAGTTCAAACTGAAACCTAAATTTAAAAGAACAACAACAGAGATTAAGTTCCTTCGTATCCTTAGTGCAACCAAGACATCACGTAAACGTAACTTGCAAATGCAACTTGCATGTACCGACCCCTTTCACTTCCACTCTATCATTGTTGCCGTCATATATCCACTTTGTACCAGCCAAAAATCAACAGAACTCCACAAATACTTCTTGATCCCTGGTTACATGGTTTGTCACACTTGAGTCTACAATCTATATATGATAAGATTTAGTTAACATAACAGTGCTCGAAATATAAACAGCACTAGAAGAAGTATTTACAAGAGCTGCATTCTTTGACTCAGGACATTCCTGAGCAAAGTGACCTAACACCCCTAACAATTGAAGCATTTTAGCTTACACTTATATTTCTTCTTTCCAAAACATTTACCCTTCTTTTTGCGCTTGGATTTGTTATGTTTAGGTCCATGTCCAGTCTCTTTTCCTTTTCTTTTCCCGCCTTTGAACTAGTTCTTCTTACGCTTCTGAAACTTTTCCAAAACTTGATTCAGCTATAAAAGCATGTCTAAGGGGTTTAGCATTTCTAAGACACTCATCCTTTAGCTCCACACGTCGAGAAGCATTAGAAAATGTTTTGATGCTATCATTGTAAATCAGATTGACTTTCAAATGTTTCCAATTATTAGGAAGAAAGCAAATCAAAACCTGAACTTGGTGCTCATCAAAGAGTATGTGACCAGTAGACTTCAACTCCCTAATCATAGTAGACATAGTTCTCACATGTTGTGTGATGTTATGTTAGAAGGTTTCTTATAAGTGTCAAACTTAACAGTCAACTGGAGTCTAGTCAAACTAGTACACCCCATATTTCTCTTTTAGATATGCCCAGATGTCATGAGCAGTCGGAAACTGCTCACACTCATCAATAAGATCATCCACCACGAAACTTACTAAAATTGCATGAGCAGTAGAATATTTCTTTTTCCAAGTCTTGTAAGTTTCCCGATCTCTTCTTTGTTGAGCAGTTTGACCCACCCTGGGTCTTCCATCACGTGGTTAATGCCTCCAAGGCAATCTTGTTCCTCCAGCATCCAATTTTATGGTGCCAAGTGTTATAGTTATCGTCATTCAATTTGTTGCCCTTATTAAGGCCAACTATGATATTCTTAGATGCCATGGTAGTGACAATCATATAAATGTCCATTTATACACTTATCATTTTACACTCGTGCCAATTAAGTTTTACGATAATTAACACTAAACATGAAGTCGAAAGTTCCTTAAGTTCCCAATCATCGTCCATTATCATAATGTTTCATTATCAAGATCCACACAACTCTAGAACGTATAAAAAATGCAGTATTTTAAATTTCGAAGTATTTTTCATTTTTTTAAAAAACGAGTGCATTTCAAAAGTGATTCTCAGTAGTTAAATACTACTTATCAAATATTTCTTGATTTTTTATATAAAAAAAATTCCAAATTCAATGAAGTCCAAAAATATTTTTAATATTTTTTATAAATTTTGGACTCATTTGCAATTTATTCTTTATTTTTNAAAAATCAAGAATATTTTAGGGACCAACATACAACTTTCCAAATTGATATTGGAATAATCAACATCTAAAACTAGCTTTGGAGCTAGCATGCACTTTTCCAAATTGCATTTGAAAGGCCAGTCCAAAACATATTTTTTAAAAAAATAAATATTAAAAAAAAGGCACGCCCGACACACAACTTCGCTTTCAAACTTTTTTTTCATTTGGTCTGTTTGATCAATTTTGATGTTCTGAATTCATTTGTACGATTAGATTTTACAACGTCAATTTATAAGGCTATGTTTGGGACACAACCAGATCGGGCATAACATTTAAAATATCAAAAAATACTGTTCATTGTCCTCTCATTTGCATATTTCATGAATTTATATGGCCTATATCAAAAGTTGCCATTAATGGTTATCAAGTTTTGAAAGAAAAATGGTTTACATGCACTTCATCATATTAGAACACTTTCGGCATGTAATTAAGTAAGAAAACAACCTACTAAGGCTCTGATACCAATGCAAAGCACCAAGTTTGGAGAGGTAGAATTTACTTAAAATTACCAAAATGAGGTTGAATATCTTGTCTTTTGATTGCTTGCTTTTCACATCATCTTGTACTCATTCTTTGGCCAGAAATTTGATCATAAATGGAGGAATTTGATAGCCACAATACAGAAATCAATTTAGAGATGATAAAGTTCAAAAATCAAGCCTTTCCACTCATGTATTTTCCTTCCCCTCTCTATACCCGAATTTGCATACTTTCTTTTCATAATATGTGGAGTAATGGAAGTTGCATGGGAGTTATCGGTGGTGGGGAGTTTAATTTTCAAATTCAAAACTCAACTCCCCCCACTTATTCTTATACAATTCGGGTCGGGTGTGGACGACCCTTTTTTTTTTTCCAACAGTCCTATATGCCCATAGAACATCATCTAACCTAAAACTCCAATCCCATTGTGTTGGCCAATCGATTTTTCAAGAATTTGCTTGACTTATTTATTGCTCACCACCAGTTGGCCATTTGTTTGAGAATGATATTGTTATTAATTTCATCATAACCAGTAGAGTGCATAAATAAGACTATGTCTGGCTCTGATATCAAATTATGTATTCGAATTATTCATGCCAAAATAATGAAAAAATAGTTATGATACGGTCGATTGAAGGAGCCTAGACCTCCTAAAGCATAAAATACCAATTAACGTATTTACACCATTTAATTTCTTTTTCTCTCTTTAAATAGAGATACAAGATACTAAAGATGCCTACTAATTTTTAAATAAATAGTCACTAACACACTAACACCTAATGTTTAATAATTAGCAAGATATAAGGACATGACCCTTTAACTACCTAGACTATTTCAATGTAAAATATCAAGTGTTTGTTTAGAAAAGCTTATGTAACATTATTATGTTATGGGTTATGTACCCATAGCATAACCTAAAAGAAATTCTAACAAAAATAAATTTCCTAAAATTAAAATTTGGTTGTACCCTTCCTTCCACCTTGAAAATATCTTGTCCTCAAAGGAGGACTTTTTTGAACAATTCGCGTACTTCTTTCCAATTTATAAGTAGATATGATAAGTCTTTGAAAAATCTCTTGAACATGTCCCCTTGATTTAAAATGATTTTCCATCTCTACAGTTAGCACTTTATTTATGAAAAAACCTCTCTTTTCTTGTGATGAGGCCATGAGAATTCCATGTAACAGATTATTTCACACGTGCACTTAATTTCAAATTCAAAGGCCGCCTCGTATGTTTCAATTTCACAAAATATCATCACCTTCCTTTTTCCTCAATTGGATAATAGTATTCTAATTATGGTACAAGTTAATGTTGACATGGCGATATTAAGGTTAGGATGAAGTTCAAATATCTTACTGGTCCCAAAATTCCGTTTGAGTGCAGTATCTTCTTGTTTGATATTTTGTGTATCATATTGGACTTCCAGTCCACTCAATAAGTGTTGTGACCATCATTATTTAATCAATTAAATGGTGTGTGTAAAAATTATATTATTTAATCAATTAAGTGGCGTGGGTAAAAATTATATAAATTCAAATTTTGTTCAACAATTTGGTCTTATAAACTATGTCATTTGTCCTAATATTATTTTATATTTTTACCATCATTAAATTTATGATCGAACTTTATTTGAGATTGAATGTTTCATTTTGCTTATTGGTTTATTAAGTTTTAAGCTCATAGATTAGCTAGTTAAAAAATATGAATATTGCATACTTTAATTTAATGGCCCAAATTTAATGGACGTTTCAAGCCCCCCAAAAACTCCGACCTCGATTAAATTTCATCTGCACTAAACAATATTCCTGACTCCACCCTTAAATATTTGCACATGTTGCTGTTGCAATTTGTTATTTTCTTGTAGCATTCATTGGATATCACACATTTGGAATTATCATTGATGATAATATTCTTCTTTCACTTGAAAAATCCAACAGACTTGTTGCAATGGCTAACATGTTCGTTGTTGTTCATGTATTGGAAATTATCAGGTAAATCTTTTTTTTTTTTTGGAAATTTTCTGCTCCGATTTATTCAACAAGTTATATTTTATCGTGTTTATTCATCTTTAGTTTTTGAAAAACTCATGTACATGTCATGTCGGTGTTTGACATAATAGAAACTTGGGGTGTAAGGTAAGGCACGATCGAGCTTCAATGACTGAAGTCTACTGTCCTTGGAACGCCCAAGTTTCACACGAGCATCATTAAATTTTGACCCCACAGTAAAAATGGTCTGGATCCAGCCTTGAGTGTACGCATGAGATGCATTAGGCCTAACGTTTTCTAAAGCAGAGAATCTGTTTTTTAAACACTCACATACTCAGGTACATTAATACAAACCAAATGCATACTGATAATATATAAGGGATCTTTTTATAACAAAATAAAACACTAAAAATTGTAGTGAGAATCTAGAAATTGTAGAGTCAAGAGGAGTTGTTCCCATGGAGCATCGTCCTCTATGTCTGGCTAAATTTGTGGAGGAATTTTTGAATTTTTTTCTGCCACAGGTCTTTGAAATTCCCTGAACTTCTTTACACATCTTTCTTAATTTGCAAGGAGATTGAAAGGAATTATTACACACTCCTTGACACGTGAATAATGAGCATAAACTTCTACTTCTGTAAAGTACCCTTGTCTCTGGAAAAGAAGAATGACACGAAGATTGTTTTGAGAAGTTCTCAAATTTTTGAATTGCAAAGAAAACATTTTAAACATTTGTACCAAAGAGAAAGTGGATAAAACCATCCCAAAAATCCTCGTGTTCACTGGTGGCTTTCTGAGGTGATGTGGGACTGATCAATAAGTGTTGTGACCTAGTAAATTGCCTAATTAACATGAAAATTTATTGCCATTAAATACTACAATAAACATATTAGTTAATTGGAAAAGCCACTGGGAGATCAATCGGGTTCGATGTCAAACACGTTAGAAAAGAGTAATGCTATTTAGTTTCATTGAGGTTGCAACGTAGGTGGCATTGATATGACATAAAATGATAAAAGAAATTAAATGACTCATTTAATCTATCATCTCATTTAATTTCACTTTTCATTTAATCTATCATCTAGCGCGCACCAAGACTGAGATTACAATCCTAATGGGAGCTATATAGCATTATTCGTTAAAAAAAGGATAATCGAGATGAAATCCTAATCCATCAAGTTAAAAGGGTTATTAAGGAGGTATTGGTTAGAAGACGTTTGGTGCTTTGAGAACTTATTTCTACTGCAGATTTTTTAATTAGATATCTTTCCAAGTCATTTGGCTTATGAGAACAACACTTCTTCTTGAAAAAGTCTTCTCGTCCATCGTTGACAATATAGTCATGCTTGCCAATGAATTATATGTAGATTTGATTCATGAATATATCGATTCTGGAGCTTATTTAAGTTGAATTTGTTGGTAATCTCGCAGTTGGTACCAGCATACTTTTAAGAAATTCAATCATTCTTGCTATAAAGGCATTAATTATTTTATCAACAATCATACTGGGTTATTGCAATTCATCAATGCACAAAGATGTCATTTCAAGCATTTTATTTCTCCATTTTCTCGGTAGAACATCATCAACGGAAAATCTTATGGGCATTGAGCTTTTTTTAGTGATATTGTATATTTTTTATACCGGTGGATCATCCACTATTATTTATGGACTATTTTCTCCTTGTTCTTCTACTATTGATACTGTCACCATATGTTTTGCTTCGTGGGTGTTGGCCAAGTAACTGGGGGCAATTCTTCTCATAAATCATCAGTATCAACCTCATACCAAGTATTTTTCCAAGGGGGTTTCTTCTTATTCTGGGTTTCTTTGTATGTGGAAGAGAGTATCATTTGGCTTAAAATTACAGTACAATTTTAGGAAAAAAAAAAAAAAAAGGGATATTCTGTTTTGATCATCATCTTTGGGCATTTTCCTGAAGAGATAGGCTTATATATTGAAGAAAGAGATTCTATTTATATGGAGGATAAGGTAAATTTGTTTACGACTTTTTAAAAAAAGAGTTTTTATGGTTTTGATTGCATACTCTTCTGGAATATTAAAAGAAAATGTGTGTCCAAATATGTGTTTATAGTGGACCTCTGATAATGGTTGAGAAGCGATAGGCAATGGATTAGGAACTGGTATGTAGTAGAAGACCTTTCCTCGTGGCTCCATAAGATCGTCCAACATTTAAATCTCCAGTCACAGGCTTCCTTAAGTTCATTTGTTTTGTTGACTTTTTCTTTTTTCGGGAGAAATCATTGTTGAAATATTTTGTTAACGTAGGAAAAATTGATCGTATGATTTCTCGTAAATGTACGGTATCACGAACAAGTAAATAAATCGATGAATGAAATATCATTCCCAGGACTATGCATTCAATCTAGGATCAATTAATTCTAACTCTAATCGAATAGCAAATTGTGTTTGAAGAGTTTATACAAATTAACTAATTATTCTAATGAGTAAATTATGAACCTTTTGTAAATTTAGATTAGATGGTTACAAAGATCTCGAATCCCCCCAATTGATCTGTTTCAATGCAATTCAATAATATGACCATGTGTGCGAAATTTTGTTAATCTATATTCTTAAGTTAATTAAAAATACCCCTCAATGTCAATTAAGTTTATTCTCTCATGTGACTTTCTTATATCTCTATAAAATATATGAATATGAAAGTATGAATTAAAAATGTTAGAACATCTATAGAAATCATGAAAAGTATAATGATATATCTCTATCATCTGTCTTACTTTACAATGATTGTTATGAAATGCTATCTATTCTATTGTTTCTCTCGAAATCAATAAAATTTATGGAACAATTTAATTAGTAGCTTACTAATTGAAAAGCATTAAGTTCTATAACAATCACCCAAGAATAAATACATATTGGGCTTCAAGTTATTGAATTTATATTAAAATATCTTAGTAAGGGTTCATCAATGTCTTAATCGAAACTCTAACCTAGAATTACAAAATTGCAAGAAATCATGATTGATTGGAATAATAAAATCCGGATTTTAAGTTGATGAAATAGAAGATGGTGAATTTAGTTGTTCTTGAATTTCTCCCATGGTTGATTGATTCCCTTGATTCTTCTTCCAATTTTCCTAAAAATCCTTGAATTGATCTTCAATTGATGGAAATCTGGCACTTCTCCTTTAATTCTCACCAAAATCCTTTGAGTTCGCCTCTCTTGATTAACGTGTATTGAAGAAATATGTGTAGGAGAGGTCCTTTTCCAATGTAAGAGGCAGTTGGGTATCTATAATGCTCGAAAAATAAATGAAAATCGCGTTCAAAATCAAGTTGAAGAAGAATTCTACTTCCAGCAGGAAATTGCACGATCAGCCCTATGTTGTTGCCGTCTTTTTAGCTTCTGTTGTAATTTTGTTAGGCTAAACACTCGCCCAGCTTAATTTGCACTATGCCCCGGTCAGTATTTTTATCATAACTTTCTCTTTCGATATTCGATTGAGGCGATTCTAGCTACAACTTTACTACAGTAGGATTTTTCCAACTCGAACGTTTACTATTTCAATCTTCAGCTAAAAATTTGAAATATAATTTGTGCTATGGAAATTCATTTGTGAAAATATTTTAATCATATTTCACTCATTTTTTTTACTTCTAATTACATCCAATTGACTCCTAGCAATCTTCATCTATCATTTTATGGTCTCAATCAACTATTGAAAAGTCGCAATTAGATTCTCAAATTTTGAATTTTGCCATTTTTGCTTCTTCATTTCGATTCCACTTTTAATAATCGAGTTTTCCCTGATAAATAAAATATGCAATAAATTAGACCATAAATTTATCAAAAGAACTATAAAATGTCTATATTTTTTGACATGAATAAGTAGAGGTGAATACAGTTTGATTTAGATGGTTCGTGACAAATTTTCAAATCAAACGTTTAAAGCGGTTTGAAAAAACAAACTAATTTCAATTTATAAACAAAATCAATCCAAACCACATTTTCGGTATGGTTCGATTTAAAACCACGATTTAACCAAAAAGAAAATATACTGAATAAGTTAAATCAATGTTAGTTTACAATTTCACGTTAAAACGTAAATAGTAAAATTAAAAATATTACCGAACCAAACTTCTATAATTAATGCAACAATATGATAGAAATATTTTAATCTCTTGGTCGAAACTAATTGATGCAACATCTGCAATGGTGATACATGATTCATTTTCTTCATAAAAATAAGAATATAGTATGTAAATTCATTGATTATAGTTAAATGATATAAAATAGCTAATAAAAGAAAAATGAATAGAAAGATTAAATATGATAATACATTCGATAACTTTTTGTGAATCATCCAATACTTCTACCTCATTCAAATATTGACGAATCACTATAGGTTCCTTATTATTATGAAACCAATTTTTAGGGCATATATCAACATCAATCATATTTGCACTCAACGACCTAAAGAAATTAAGAATTCGACCACTAATAGGGAATGTAGATTTAGAAGCAATTGTAAATAGAGTTAATCCATTCAACTTTGGCTCAGGCCCCATGGGCCTTGGCAGTAGAGCTTGGTCCTTGTGAATATTTGAATATATTACGTATGTTTAGCAATTAAGGGGGACAATCTTTTATTTATTTGCATCTAGTTTTCACCAGAGTAATATGTTAAAATGTCAAATCTTCAAAACAATCATTTAAGTAATCCATCAAATAAATTGCTAGATTGTAGAAATTTACATTAAAATCTAAAAATTAAGTTAAAATTTAAATAATTAATTATTTGAATGACTTAACTAGAAAATTAAGACCCAAATAAACAAAAAATACGTTTTTCTAAAAATTTAAAAGAGTTCAACACAAATTAGACACAACACCAATAAAATATAACAAATAATTACCAAAAAAATAAGAAAATATGGATAAAATTCAAGAAATTTTGAATTAAATCTAAATTAAATTGTCTACTCAATTGTAATGGACGTTCGATAAATATGTTTCACCAGCAATTGTTCAATACTTTACTTAATTTGAGGGTTTTGTATTCATAGTTGTGATGATTGATGTGTATTTGTGTATATTTAAGTAGTTAATTAGGATGAATAATTATCTATTTAGATATTGAGTTCCTTTGGATTATATATTATATAGATGTATCTTTTTAATTGGGATGTGTTTAATTTTAATTGGTTTGGATAAAATTTTAATTCATTTATTTTCAGATTTTATTTTTTTTGGGTAAATGGTTTGTAAATATTGAAACCTAAACCAAATCATTTCAAAGCGATTTGGTGTTGTTCAAAACCAAAACGTTGACAATCCATGTGAACCCAAACCAACGGTTTCAAAGAAAAAAAATGATTTTGATTTGGTTTTACGATTTGACAATTTCATTGTTCAGCGTTACGAATAAGTAAAATATACTTATCAAAAATCTTTGCTAAACTTTTGACTTGTTGGTTATTTTGTTTATTCAAAAATATGATAGACAAATAAGTCTATTTACTTCTTTCTAATGGATTTTTATTGTTGTTAGAGACAATGTATTAATTAATAGATTAGAGGAGAAATATAAAAAATATGTACAAAATGTTGAGAATATAAAGTAGGAATAATTGTAGCAGCAATGTCAAACCTTTCATTTAGTAGCAGATTTTGTCCAAACTTTTTATTTGTGACACCCACGATACCAAACATTTCAAAATGTTACAGCTAAAGTCCAAATTGATGGTTTATGTTAGTTTGACCGTTAGTTGGCTAGATAGTTGATATTGACAATGATTTTAACTAATTTTAAAATATTAAAATGATAATTTTACATTTTTTTATAATAAATTAACTAAAATCAAATAAATAAAATTAAAAACCAATTTCCACGTTCTTCCTCTTCATCCACCCCATCCCATCCCAACCCAACCCAACCCACCTCAAATCTGGGAAATCTTTGAACCCCAAAGAATTTCACCAACAAAATTTCAAAGTCAAATCTATAAGTTCCTTCAAAATATTTCTTAGTCAAATTTTTACATTGTGTTAAATCTCCAAATACACAAATAAAATCAATGTTTAATTTAGTGGTTATGTCTTAAACAACGCCACACCAATATTATCTGACCAAGAAACAATATCTAAAAAACATATTAATAATTAACAACAAATGAAACAAATAAACAGCCGGCCTTACATACCATAGTACCAATGGCCACAAGGAGCACGACGGGGAACATAAAAGTTCCCAAAACAGATAGGATACATGTCGTCCGTTGATTGTGTCTCCATATTTGACCTCTTTCTCTTTGCAAACACAAGGCTCGTACTAGCCGGTGCCGTTTTGGGAGGCTAAAACAATGTATCATCATCTTCAGTTGTTGTTCTCTCACTAGACAACGCCGATTTTCCGTGGCTAGTAGTTTCTTGTTCAATATATTCATGTATTTCTCATCCATTCTTATCGGCCATAGGCGGATAATCCAAGTTTGGCTTTATGGTTTGTAGGTGATTTTAGGGGAAGAAACATCTCAAGGATTCCATCTTGATTGGGATTTTAACTGAGAATTGTTGGTGAAATTGAAGGACTGGATTTCTTGCTTTTTGATTTCCCAAATTTGGGGTCTGATGGGTACTTGTGGGGGTCGATGTAGAAGAAGAATGTAGAAATATATTTTTAATTTTAATTATTTGATAAAAAAGAGAAGTCATGAATGATCCAACTTGTAATAGTGGTGGTGATGGTTTAGGATGAAGAAGATGATGTTGATTTTTTTTGTTTTTAATTTTAATTATTTGATTTTAGTTATTTTATTATAAAAAATGTAAAGTTATAATTTTAACCTTTTAAAATTAGTCAAATTATTGTTAAGGTCAACTATCTGGTCAACTAACAATCAAACTAATAGAAACCATTCATTTGAACTTCAATTGTGATATTTTGAAAGATTTAGTATTGTGGGTAGCACTAATAAAGATTTGGACAAAGTCTGCTACTAAATGATATGTTTGGTACCACTACTTCAATTATTCATGTAAAAAGTACAAAAGTGAATAAAATGTTAAGGACATTCACTAAGGAGGGTGTATTCAATTAAGACTTTTAATGACTTTTGAGATTTTAAAAGTTTAGGGATATTCAATGTAAACATTTGAATGCTCTTTAAAAGTATTAATGTATTCAATTGAGACTTTTGAAAATTCTCTAAAAGTCATGGTGTATTCAATTAAAATTTTTTAGAAATTTCCATAAGTATTGGAGTATTCAAAATTTTATAACTTTTAGATACTTTTATAAAAGTGTCAATGGTACTAACGTTTAAACAAAAAGTACTAAAATAAAATCTCAAAATTTGTCTATCATTAATCACAAGATTTTGGGAGATTTTCACAAAAAAATAAAATAAATTAATAAATATATTTTTTAATATTTATCTTTCATTATCCTACAATAGAGTTATGATTAAAAATTATTTGTTTCTATTGATTATATTTATGTCTATTTTTCTTTTTCTTATTGTTTATTTCTATTTTTTATGAACGAATTAAATTGGATTCTTATAACCTTTTTTTTCTTTTTTCATGAGAAATATCTATTTTTAATTAAATTATAAAATTTTATATAAATTAATT